>JANTPZ010014228.1:0-10434 GCA_025593235.1 Vachellia pachyceras
ACTTTCCTTTTCATCTTCTTCATCTCTTCTTCTTGTACTCTTCAAAGAACCATTCCCACCAATATCACCAACAGTATTTCATATGGACACTTCCCCTGTCACTCTTTCTTACTAGAGTTTCTTTATCTTTGTCGTTTCTTTTGTCTAGGTCTTTGCTTTGAACTTTCAATGCTTCCCCTCAAGTCAATGTATTGAGATGATTGATTGAACAAATATCCATGACCTCAATCAGTGCCCAAAGTTTTAATTTTGTTGTCTATTTGATTTTATACTTTATTTATGTATTATCTAAAGCAATCAAGAGCCTCAGACTTATGTGAAATCAAATAAACAAATCTATATTGTAAATAATTATCAATGAAAGTAATGAATACACAGCTTTGTGTCTTGCAACTCACACTCATTAGACTGTGTAATATTCTCAATTTTCTGTAACTAGAAAATAATAGCTAAATTAAGGGTTATAGATGAACTAAGGATCTGGAGTGTCATTTTCCAAGTAGAAAGTAAAGTGGGACCAAAGTGTCTTTTAGAAATTGGGGATCAAAGTGTCATTTGGGAAATTGGGGACTAAGGTGTCATTTTTTAAACATAATTTCATTTTTGTAATTTGACCCAAATATCAGAAAACAAAAAGGTAGAGAAAATCTAGTAATCAATAATTAAGACCTGATTGAAGTTAAATTAACCCAAATAATCCTTGCGAAAAATTTTTAGGACAATTAAAGCTTGGTTATTTAACGAAGTTTTTAGCAAACTATTATTACTTAAATTGTCCAAAGGTCTTAGAAAGTTAATTTTAAAGTGGATAAAAATGACTCATGAAATGTCACATTTTATAAAATTGATTCCAATAGAAAGCGAGAAACAGTTTGTTGGAATGAAAGGAAAAAGACAGAAAATCCCTAAATTAGGGTTTTTTAAAGAAAATTATTTAAGGGAATTTTTTGAATGAGATTGGGGTTATGAAAAATGATGTAATAAGTATATGAATCATGAGAATTTTTAATGACCATACACTGGCTTAGTGATAAAGGAATTCTCAAAAAAAAATATTTCGATAGATAGAAATAAGATAATCAACTTTGCTTTCGGAAAAAGAGGATCGTGTGGAGCAAAATCTGCCACTTGTCATACCCTTTCTAAATGGTCTATTAATCATGAGTTTGAAATCCAAGAAGAACAAATAGGTTTAGTTAAAAAAGTAATACTTAAAACTCATGAAACATGTGAATTCACTAATTCACTAATACCTTTTCATGCTTATTTTGCTCGCTCCAGTCTCATGCAAAATGGCCCATCTTCTGGCGAGTATAACACTTGACCTTCTTCAGGTCAACCTTCTTCTTACTTTTTACCTTTCTTCTTGATTGGTTTCATGCCTTTTTGAATTTCATACCATCCTTCCTTTTCTTTTCATTAAATTTCTTGCCCCTTTTGTAATAGGGCTTTATGTTAGAAGGACCAACACCTTTAGTTAAATAGGCATGTCCAAATGACTTATATGCTTCAAGACCGTCATCATCAAGCTCTAGGTGTTTAACAACATCAGTAAAAGTAGCAATGCTATCATTATGGGTGAGATTCACTTTCATGTTTCCTAGCTAGAGGGAAGTGATCTTATCAAAACATGAAATTGTTATTCATTAGGCAAAGTATGTCCAGCTTCCTTTAGTTCTTAATCATGATAGTTATGTCTCTAAAGTGTTGTTTCATGGGCATGTTAGGCTTAAGCTTGTAGGTATCAAACTTAATGGTCAACCTTTTTATCTTAGTGGTCGCCATCATACCTTTCCTTTAATGTAACCCATATGGCTTGAGCATTCTTGTGTTTTTCATATTTACACATTAGATCATCTACATAGTACTCAGCAGTGTGATCCTTGCAATGATTTTCTTCTTCTTTTAGGCTTAATAGGCCTCATGGTTCCTACTATGCTGAGTTGTATTCCCAACTTTAGGTTCCAGTAGGATAGTTGTTAGTGTTCAAAATTGTGCCCTAGGGGCCAACATTATACCTCAGGCATTATTTATTTTAATGTATTTTCTCCATTGAATTATCATAGCTTTGGCATGTTTATTATGATGATTGCATCCATAATCAAATTATGAAGATTTTCCTAAATGTCCATAGTTGGTTATCTATGTGAGAGCAAAGATAAAGTAAGACCAGTATAACTTTGATAAGGTATAGAGATACGAGTCAAAGTCATAGGTACTTGTAAGAGTACAAGGTGCTGGACCAACCCATTGTGAGAAAGCTGCATGGATTAAGTCATTAGCTTATCTCATATGTAATCATATTACCACGCCCTTTGACCTGAGATAATCAGGATTCCTACATGAGAGTCGCTAATTTTTGACTTAGTCAAAAGTTACCTTTGACCGGGTGATGATAAAGGTTATAATCGGGCATATGATCTTTCATGTGAAGGAATGTGAATGATCAATATAGGATTTGTCCCTCACATTAGTTAAGAGATATTACTGGGCCCCTCAATGAGTCAATTTGAGAAATGTATGGCCATATTGTAACGAAAAGGAGTTTTCATTTCTAAGATCAGACTACTCAGGGATCGAGAAAGTAATGATCAGGAATAGGAGGATGGCGTCATCCATACCTCATCCTTAACAGAGATATCATGTGACAAAGGGACGTGATGTGGTTGCATGAAAGGTTGTGTCATGTTAACGATCCCCATATGATTTAAGTAGTCGCAATTTCTTGCTAGAAGTCGCTTGCAATTTGTGGCCTAATACTCATTTTAGCCCACTTCCAACTTCATGTGAGCCTACAGGGTCGCACGCAAGAACAAGCCCAATATGTGCTTTAATTCTAGGGTTTTTCTAATTATATATATTATATATATAAATTCGAAATTACATTAATATTATATAGATAATGTTAATGTATGTTAGTTTTAATTTAATTGATAAATTAAATAACAAACATTGATTTAATTTATAAAGATAAATTAAAAAAATCGTTGGCTCATTAGTTGGATTAATTAAATGGATATGATCTGATCAAATCAAGATTAATCCAAATTAAAATTTCATAATTTGAATATCAAGATTAATAAAGATTAATCTTAGATATCTTTTGAAATTCAAATTTCAAGATTGATAAAGATTAATCTTGAATATCTTTTGAAATTTGAATTTCAAGATTAATCAAGATTAATCTTGAATATCTTTTGAGATTAGGATTTTCAAGATTAATAAAAGATTAATCTTAAATATCTTTATATCTTTATGAAATTCAGATTTTCAAGATTAATAAAATATTAATGTTGAATTATAATGTACTCCATGAGTTCTATAAATATGATGACTCATAAGCAATAGAGGGCATGAATTTCGAATTTGATTGAGTGAATCACCGAAATCCTAGAGAGAGAGTGAAACCTAGGGCGCTAGCATGCTGCCGTCGTTGGGCATTGTTGGCATGAATATTAGTAGAGGGAGACGATAAAAAACATTGTGTTCTTGTGATCGTAATCAAGAACGTGGAAAAACTTGAGAAGGCTTTGGACGTTAAGAAATAAAAGAGATCCAAACGCAAAGGAAGCTGTGAATTCTAGAACGCAAAAGTTATTACACTATCTCCTCTATCTAAACAGCTTTGGCATATCCTTATGATGATTAGAAAATTTTAAAATTGTATTCTTCCGTTGCGTGTGTATGTTCTAATCCCAACAGTTAGAGGTTCTATAGTTTCTTGTTCCTTTAATATGTATTGCACCTTTTAGTGCTAGACAACCAAGCCGGTTATTGCCATTAAGTTTTTTCCATTTGTTCACCTCAATTATTATTTTCTTTCTCGCCATTCTAAGATTTATGATAAAGCTATTTTACATTAAATTTCATTCTCTACGTGAGAATCAAATAAAGAATAGAGTATATATCATATAGCTTCTTATAGTAAACAATGTCTTATACTCATACTAATCCTGGCCAAAAATTAATGTCTTATACTCATATTATTCCTAGTCGGAAATGAATGATCCTACTAGTCTCACGATTAGGACTATACATTTGTATCTCCCATCACATAAAATACTAGCAACATCACTATATCTTTCCAAAAATTTTATAATGTCTTGAAATGTGATTGCTTCGCTCTTTGAATCCTTATTTTTAAAAAGCTCCCACTTATCTAAAGATACATGGCATTGAATACATAAAATATTTATTATATGTACAAGATGCCAATACATAAATATGTTCAATAACCAATAAACACATAAGAAAACCAATACATCGATTAAACACTAGAACAATAGATCATTATGGATTTCCTTAATTTTCTATGTTTGCGTGTTTTTAGCATAAACTATGTTGTAATGTGTAGCTAGGAATTCGGGCCTGCCCTTCATGAGCTCAGGCATAAACGGGCTGGCCCGTTTAGGTCCAATTGCTAAAAAAATTCACATCACTTTGTGTAGCCTGGCACACGGGCTTAAGGCCCATTTAACTGAAATCTTCTTTTAAAAATCACAGTGCACTAAAAACATAATCAAATAGATATGTATTGCCATTAAAAATAGGAAAATAATGTGCCCAAATCAATATGTCAAATTTAGTGATTTTTAGGGATAAACTGCATTTCATTTAGAGGTCAATCATGCGTTTACATGTACCCAAAGAGGAGAAAATCTTGAAAATTTGAAAAACAGTAATGATGTCCACTCACGTAAGAGGCGCATGCATCTCCCATGCCACCTTGGAGGCTGTCATTGGTAACACACAGCGGACAACCAACCCGATCCAAAGTCTTTTTTAGCCACATTAACCCATGAACATATTTCCTTTTCCTTATAATTGGAATAACGCCGTTTCAGGATGCTTGGTCACCTTTAATATCCAATGGGGCCTCTCTAGACCCATTGGGAGCTACAAGTCTCATAGCATGATTGTAACCTAGATATGGCTTAGCAGAGCATGTATGTGGTAGATTACTTAGCAAAGATGTCTCATAGCATGATGCAACACTATTGTATCCTATATCAAACCCAACCACTCCTTCAGTGGTGGTAATTGCTGAAGGTGGTTGACTCTTAGGCTATTTTTAAACTTTGTTTGTACTCTCGAATAATGTTATCAGTATTATTAAAAAAATATGTGTCTAGTCTAACGGACCCGACTCTTCTATCCTCCATTTTCCATTGTTAGACATATATTTATAGCATTATTTGTGTTATTTTTCTCTTTTTTAGATCTACATAATGGGATATATTTCGAAGCCTAGATCTCAATTTTTCATATTAGCCCTCTTTGAAAATCAAACTAGCATTTTGAAATACCTCCATTAACTATGTTTTTTTATCGAATTTCTTTTACTAAAGGCTTTTGAACACATATTTTATTCTTAAGCGTAAATAGATTTCATAAGAGAGCATAGTGCATGCAAGATAAAACAAACAAATTTCTACATATTGCTTCTATGCTTCATATATGTTACAAAGTAAATACAGTATGACATATATACAATTTAGTTATAAAATAAGTAGCCACAAAAATGTTTAAGAGTGCTCTAATACCACTCAAAAGATTTTAGAACATACCTGAGTGTTGTTCTGGTTTCTCTCGATGCCCACACAAACCGAATCACTATGTGAAACTTGGTTATAATACACAACAAAAACACAAAGAATACAAAGAAAGCTATATGGAGAGGAGAGACCTTTTTCATTTTGTCAAAAAGGATACCTTCAATTTTTCAGTTTCTTTCCATATATAAAGGAGATAAAAAATTGTTTGCTAACTCCTCAAACCATGTATAGGAAATTGTCTCCTCAAACCATGCTAGAAAAATATCCACTCTAATATTCGAAATTCTCTATTGGGCAATATTACCCTTCTTTGCCCCAAGACATGTACTTGTTATATTTTCCTCTAAAGTAAGTGGGTTGGGCGCTAATTCACCAAGGGTGAACTAACACATTTTTCAACAACAAGACAAGTAATCATCGGTTCAATAATGGCAATGGATTGTTATTTTTCTCAATTTCAACTTATATATATATATATATATATGACAAATCCTTCCTCCCTCTTTTGGCGAACTCTTACATAAAATTGAAATATTTATACAACACACACAAAACTACATAAGAAATAAGGGTGCTAAATCAAAAGGAGACACTTATGCATATTGTATTGTACATAGTTTGAGTTTTTTTTTTTGTCATGTGTGAAACGTCTCTCAAAGCTCAAGTGGGTCTCTTACATTGACATATAGAAAATCCAATTATAAGGAAGAAGTGATAAATAACCTTGGACTTTGGGGATAATTCTTGACCATACTATTTAGTTCCTTCGCAAATCTCTCCATCGCTTCCCCAGGTAAACAAACCGGTATCACTAAACCTTCTTGTCCTTGAGCATTCTTAAATGGTATATAAAAACTTGCCACCCCAGGAATGGCTCCCACTCCTCCTTTTGCCGGACCACCATATGCTGCCTTCCCCCACCCAAAATCCACGTCACCGAATCCAGCTCGTGTCACATCTGATACCAGGTATGACCTCACCACCGTGAAATGAGGTCGTCCCTTAATCACCAACAAATCTGCCAAAGAGTGCATATACTCCTCATTCACAGCACCTTTGGCTTTCTTCACCAACTCTAAAGCATATCCGAGTGGGTTTTGACATAGCTTCTCGACGGTGGTCACGGCCACCGGAAAGGCAAAAGCATTGCCATAGTAACCAGCTGGCAGGGGAGGGTTAAATTTAGCACGAGCATTAACAATACATATTATGCGAACTTCTTCATCATCATCAGGTTGCAAAGCTATTGTACGACAACGCCATAAGAACGCAGTGATAATTTCAAAATCGGAAGATTGACGAAGATGATAAGGAATTTGAGTGCGAATCGAAGCAACTTCATTGGGTCCAAAGAAGAAAGAACGATGAACCATGTCATCTAAGGGGATGATTGTTCCTTTTGTATCAGGGACTTCATCGTATTCACGGTGCGGGCATGTCACACATGGTGGTTCTCTTGCATTTAGAAGCTCTCTGTGCCAAATTGGAGGAATTGATGGCTCACACGTGCCACGAGCTATTTCGCCCAATGTGCTCATGAATTGGACAACACCTGCTGCATCACTCATTGTGTGATTAAGGCGTAGCGCGAAAATGAAACCACCGCATTTTAGGCGCGTTACCTGAACATTATGGAGAAAGTTGTCAAGACCTATTTAAATAATTTTAAAATGTATAAAGAATGTAAAGAAAAATTAAAGTATTATATTCACATAAAAAATACTTTAATTAAATCTTATATTTAGGATTGAATGTATTATTAAGTATTTAAGATTCATTGGAACATAAACTTGATTTTTAATATTTCAAAAAATTAATTATTGATTATTAAATTAAGGAATAGTATTTAATTTTATGGCTGATTTATGAATAATATGAATCTGATCATTAATATTATCAACTCAATATATGAAAAGACACAAGTTTCTGGTCAATAACTCGTGATGATGTGAAAGATGAAATATATCTGTTACTGATGGAGACAGTACCAATTATTGGAAGCAAGGGCGAAGCAGCTGGCTGGTTACTTAGGAGCCCACGAAATGAACAAAACATATAAATAAAATTAATTTCAATAATTACGTTTTCTAAATATAACTAATAATACATAATAATTATAATATGTATATATATATGCGCGCGGTCATGCATGCATATTAATGTTGAAATTGTCAAAAAGCAGAACAACGGTTAGATGTCAAAAACATTATTTATGATTAATATTTATAATTTTATAGAGTATAATTTGTAACTGTTACTCCACAATTTTAATTTAAAATTATTGTCATAAAACTGCCATTCTTCCAAAAAAATCATTTTTTTCGTCAAAGAATTCATAAGGATGTGAAATACGAAAAATACGTTGCGATGGAGCCAGCACCATGCAGGGAAGCAACCATGAAGCTGATGGGTCACATTTCTCAAGAGTAAATGAAATTTGAAAAAAAAAATAAAGAAACATAATAATAATTATTATTATTTGAAAGTCAATAGATCATGATTTATACTACCTCTAATCCAAAATGTAAGATTTACTGGTGTCAGCTGCACTAACATTAAACTAAATTGTATATGGGAGAATTAGAGAAAAATCCTTGAAAAAATAATTGTAAATCATGATGCTCGTTTGACTCTTTCTTTCTTTTTTAAAAAAAAACAATAATTTTAATGCTAACACAAAAGTAGTTGCCAAACACACTATTAAAAATGATCTCTTAAAACAACCTTTTAAAAAAATGGTAAAAACAATATCACGAGAGAAGTGAGTACATGTTGGTGTTTATTAATTAATTAATTAATCAACCGATGGATCTCCAGATTTATTAATTAATTGTTAACGTGCATGACTTGAGAAGTGAGTTCACATGGTATTGTTTATTATTAGCCTCTCTTTTTTTTAATATGATCATGTATCAAATAAAATTTTAAAGCTCCTTGAAACCATCAAATAGCTTAGGGTTAATAAAGTGTAGCTAACAAACCAAAGTATTTTTTTTATATGTATGATTACAATATCCTAAAGTATTTTGTAGTGTATCTAACACATTAAAGTATATTTTAGACACTCTAAAGTATTATTTTGTATATGATGCACCAAAAAGCATTTTAAAGTTTTGGATACATCTAAAAAATACTTTAGGTGATGGATGCACAAAAAATACTTTAAGACGTGCTGAATGTACATAAAAAATTTCAGGGTGTTGGATACACTATAATATAATTTAAAATACTAGATACGTCTAGAAAAATACTTTAGAATACTGAATGTACTATACTCCAATATCTTAGGAAAAAGAGCAGGAGCACCACCATATACGGATGGAATGTTTTAAAGAAAGAAAACCCCTACATCAAATTGTTTATGGGGTGTTTGGGAAAGCTTCTCAGCACCCCAAAAGCACGTTTAATAGTGTTTTTTCGCAAAATGAGATAATCTCCTTCACACATTTACCTCGTAAATAGTAAAAGTACTTCTCCACCGCTTTACCAAACGGACCTTATATCTATAATGCCAAGTTCTCTTATCACATGTAATGATATATCATATTTTTAAAATATTATCATTTATTATAAACCAATATAAAAAAAATAGGATACATGCCCGTGTAATTAAACACTTAACCGATACAAGTAACATTAATTGCACAAGAAGAATGAAAATACCTGAATAAGGAGAAGTGGAGTGTTAAGAACTCCGGAAGTGCCAGGAACATCATAGAGAAGCTCTTCCAAGCAAGGAAAAGGAGGCTGAAGAGAATCACCAAATGCCTCCAAAGTGATGTCAGCATCTGCCTCAATGAAAAGGACGCCGTCACCATTACAATCCACCGCAAGCTTCCGGTTCGGCTCTTCCCGGAGCCGGCCAGCGAAGGGGTAGAAGAACACCAGAGTCTCAGCCAAAGCTTTTCTGATAACCTCCACAGGATCTCTTCCTCTCATAGAAGCATCATAACGATAGAACTGAATCACCGGAATCTGGAACCGCAGACCCTCCTGATCGTCGATATCCGATAAAAGCTTCATTTCACGAGGCGTCGACTTCGCCGGAGAAATTAGCTCCGGCTGACGACGACGTACTGTGAATGATAATGCTGATGGTGCCATTATGGAGTATGGTTGTAAAGCGGTGAGGAGGTTTGTTGGTTGGTCGTCGAAGAGCAAAGTGTGGCATCGATTTATAATGGCGCAGATTCTATGGGTGTGGGCCCCCCGGTTCCTTCTCAGTGGAACGAGAACACATGGACGGAAATAAGAAGAACAGCAACAATTATTATCAGTATTATTAATTTAATGTAAAATATAAAATTATAGTTAGTCTGAGTTATTAGACCAGAAGGATAATTATGTACAGGTAATTACTATAAATTCCCTAGAAATCATGAAAGTGAGTTGTAGTCCTATGGGATGTGTTAAATTACCGACAAATGTAAAAATACTTCATTACCTCTTATTATTTGAATTGAAATATGAGAAAGAAAAATAGGTAAAAGGAAAGGGTAAGAAAGTCTTTTCACATTTACAATTAATATAACGTAGATACAATGTGACTGCAACTTAATTTCATTACCTAATGATTTTTTCTCTTCTTTGGACCTGTAAGTAATTACCCAAAATTTAATAAATCTGAATTATCATTTATGGATATTATGATATTTTTTCCGGATAATAATGAACGGGGACCATATGGTTTAGAGGTAGTAGGAAACTATATATGAATCACTTAATACCTGTTTTCATTGATAAGTCCCTCCCGCTTAATTTGGTAATCTTCTTTACTTAAACACATTTCAACCCTAATTATAAAAAGTGAGTAGATATGATTATTATATCAACTCGTGAACATCCTTCAGAGTACTAATTATTTTTTAAGAAATGAAAA
>JANTPZ010014229.1:0-12900 GCA_025593235.1 Vachellia pachyceras
ATATTGGAGATTTCCATACACGAGAATTCATTGCTTCTGGTTTTTATTTTCTTCATACAACCGTCTTGCCATTATAAAGCATTCAACCTTTCTCATCTGGGAGCAAATCGGTTCCTTTGCTCCCTAAAATAGTAGGATGAAACGACAGACAAAAATATTTTAATTAGGAAAAGTAATTAAAGCCCATTCGGTGCAGGAATCTAAATGTTTTTCTTTTCTTTTTTCTTTTCCTTCTTAAGTTTCCCTTGATTAATAAGCTGCATTGAAACCCATTGGTGCTTGAATTATTATGATGGCATGGAACTATGGGTTATATAAGAAAAATAGATTACCGGGATTGATCTCTAGGAATTTGACTTTTTTTTTACATTCTACGAGACAAATATATAAAATGATTTATCTCGACTCGAGTAAAATTGCTTTTCTAACACTATCTTAAACACATTATGGCTTCGTTTGGAAACCCGTTGAGAAAACGGACACAGATTCCTAGGTACTTTATGTGAGAGGAATTTTGTCTCGACTTGCGTGAGAATGGGTTTTGGGGGTCAAAACGGGGTTCCTTTACGAAGCTTATATGTAAATAAGTGGTTGATTATTGTCGTTTTCTGAGTAAGCAACTATCAGCATTTTGTTAGAGATGATTTATCCGTGTGCTTTCCAGATATTAGCTTCAAAAGGATTTAATAATTAAGAAAATGCGCAACTTATTGATAAACTTTTAATGGTACGGACTGGATGTCTTAATGTAGCTTTTTAATAACATTAAGAATGAAATTTAACAATAACATTAATGTGGGTGTTTGAGAAGTCTATTGGGAGAAATGCGTTTACAGATTTTGAGGTATTTTACGGATTTTAAGATGATTTTATAAATTTATCGATGGTTTTTACAGATTTTGAAATTGTTTTATATTGAAAACAAGCACAATAATGACAGTAAATTCATGCAACGGCCATTCAATGATTTTCGACAAATAGCAAATAATTGGAATAAAACAGAATGATGGAATTTTAAACAAATGCGTGTGGCAAAATTTAGGGTCGCAGAAGCAAGGAGACATAAATTATTGTAATATTGAGTTTTGTTTGCCTGAAGACAATCAAGAATATTATAAATGGAGATAATCAAAAGAACTAGTCCTCTGATCCATACACCAAACAACTGACCAAAGACGACAAAACCTTTCCTTGATTTTGTTACTTATTATTTTTAATATTTAAAACTTGATGACTGGTGTGAGGTAAACTGCAATTGGGGAGAACGGAGATCCGAATGAAATACCATAATCTCTAAAACATTAAAAATCCAATTCAACGATCTCTCAATTTGCATAATCTCATATTCATCCACAGACACCAAGTTGGAATTTGCATGTCTTCAGAAAAGACCCAACAGCCCCACCTCGTCTCTCCCTCTTGCCTCTCTTCCAGGTCCTGAAGATCACACCTTGAATTAATAAGCCATGCATTTAATAGGCTAAAGCTTGTGTGAGAGCATGAATGAGCTTTTTGATTTCTGACAAGGATAATGGGTTACTGCACCAATGGGGTTAAAACTACTTTATAAAATGATATACGTTAATGAAACAGCAGGAACTCGTTTTTTATTTGTGAGAGTGCAGGGAGGATTGGGAGAGACATGAGGAAAGCAAAACAAGGAGATGATGATATGATGATGATGAGAGCCAAACAGGTGTGGTGCATGGATGATGAGACCCTTAGCTTTATTCATGCCAAACAAAATAAAGGAGCCTCCGATCCCTGTAAGCCACCACCAACGACAGGGGGCAGGTGAAATAAATGAGCGTCTGTTGTGCCAAGGAAGAAGAATTATGAATAATTAGTAAAGAGTACGGTGTGCTGCTTTGGAAGACCCAGGGCACCAATTTCTTAGCATACAATTTTATAATCATAAAAATGGAAGGAAAACTGGAATCAGTTGTTCCACAAAACCCAAAAGATGGATGAGGGGAGCTTATTTGGGTCCATTGTTTGGGTCAGGAAGATGAAGAAGTAGTGTGAAAGGCCAATCCTCAGGGCCCAGACGAGGAAGAAGTCGGAGATGATGGTCACGGGGGTGAAGACTGGAACTTTGAACCATAGGATATATAGGATCATCATGACTGTGTCTCGTGGACGGCCACGAATGGGACCGTTTGAATTAGCGCAGTAGTTACTTTAACATGAACTCAAAAGGTGGGAGGGAGACAGAACAAGCATGGATCTCTTTGCCGTAGTAAGCAGACGATTTCAAGTTCTTAAGAAATTGTTTAACTATTTCAGTCTTTTGTTGGAATTAATTAATAACCTTTCCTTTTGACATTAATAATGAAGTGTGATTCTCCATCTTATCTTTATGAAGTGAAAGAACTACGCACTTCATTATAATACACCCTATGCATCCCCCAATAATTTACCTTCTAGCCATCCTTCATTTTTTCTGGGCAAATCCCACCTCCTCATTCCTTAATATTGTGGATAATTCCATCTTTTCATTAATATTTTGAAATCTTTATTTGATTCAGCATCTTGATTTGGGATTATAAAAATTTAAAACTCTAACTATCATTTTACAATTTTAAATATTGTTTTTTATTTTTTTACCTTAAAATGCTTTTGACTTTTTTATGACTAGTACTTTCCCGTTCTCTTGTTCAAAAATGTTCTAGCCGGTAGAAACGTTATGAAAGAAAGATTCAGGGGCAATATTGTCATTCCAGTATTTCTGGAAACGAAAGCGAGCCTTTTTCAAAACGGTCTCTCAGAGTCTCTCTGCCCGCTGAGCTTTTACTTCATCTCTCTCTCTCTCTCTCTCTCCCCCCCTGCGTTCTCCTCAATCCAATCTCCGCCTTTTCCATTCGGATCCTCTGTGCCCGTTTGAGAAATCAGGTAAGGAAGAAATGTACGAGGGGCAGCATTTCATGGATTTGCAAGAAAATTCCAATTTCGGCGATCCAAATTCTTGGCTCTCGGCAGACGACAACTCGTCCTTCACTCAACCTCAAGCTCAGTTCTCGCTTGCTAACTCTGCCACTGCCTCCGGAACCAATGGGAGCTTGGATCGCGTCCTTTTCAACGACCTCGTCGAGATTGTTCCGCTCGTTCAGTCCCTCATCGTAATTTCCCTTATCCTTTTATAATTTCTTGGTTTGATAGAATCAAAAGTTGTTCAGAATTTGTTGGTCGAGGGTTTGAGGGTGTTGCAGTGTTGATTTTTTATGTGAGGTGGATAAATTCTGCTCTATTATGATTTATGTGAGTTGGCTGTTCTCCGTTGTCAAATGAATGACCTGATTGGGAAACATATTTCTGATAGTGAAAGACGAAGAAACTAGAAGGAAATATTATAACTTGGACCGTTAAACTTTCTTTTGTGACTTTTTGTGCCCTAAGATAGTAATTTGAACTGCAAACATTAATTGCAGTAAGTTCGATCTTTTATTCTTTTTCCTTTTCCACCTCTCTTTGTGGTTTTTCTTTTCTTTTGTCAAACCTGTCCTTATGTGGAACTAAATATTTTCTCTTTCAATTTTCTGAATCCTATTGTTTAAATATGATTAGGATCGTAAAGCAAGCAGCTCATTTACCCGCCGTGGGTCTATGATCTACACCAAGACACCCTCGAGAGAATCATTATCTAAAAGAGTAAGACTCATGATTTGAATTTTTGAGCTTCTTATTACTTTCTAAATGCATGTTATATGCTGCATTAACTCTTGGGGTATGTTTGAATTGGGGAGGGGAATTGAAGTGTTCGTTAAAACCTCTACCTTGTCTGGGAGTTTGTTATAAGGAGGGTCTGTATGGTATGACAAAGGCCCAAAAAAAACCTTTATTAATGCAAAAAAGAAACAATATTTATTCCTAAAGTTTGGTTTAACCAGTGAGACTAGGATTTTTGTACATACCCTTCACAATCCTCTGTGCTTTAAAATTTTAAGGTCTATTAGTTTGGACTTTGGAGAATTCTATAGGAGAACTTTTCCTGAACAAGGGGAAGGGAAACTACAATTTGACTTTCCCTTCCCAACCCTTCTCCCCCTCACCGCCAAGCATACCCTGAGAAACTCTTTTGTATATTGGTTGTGATGTGATATTGTTCTATTTAAAGCACATCAGGGGCGAAGATCATTTTTCTGATATTGAATTGTATATATTAAGTAAAATGGATCAGTTGTTCTTCATAAGTTTTTCCTCTTTCCTTCCTTGACATCTTCACTTTATTCCTTCGATTATCTAGTGGTGTCCTTGAGTTAATTTAGTTGACATGGAGTAGATATCCATCTCACTTGATTTAGCAACTTCGTCCCTCCAGTCCTTCATTGAATGAAGTAATTCTTCTATACATTTTGCTTTGTCAATACTGATTTATGCTCGGTAGCTCTTGTTGTCTTTGAGCATTAGATATGGATTCCAGAATTGAGATGCAACCTTTTGACTGTCTAAACTCTTAAGAATGGGTGTTGTTTATCTATCCTGTTATTATTTATTTCTCAAACAACCTTAGTTTAAATCTCTTAAGTTCAAGCTTTTAGACTGGAAAGTGTTCGGTGAGATGGTACACTGAGAGCTCGTGTGATTATGATGTGAGCTATGGTGTTTAGATAACATTAGGGAAATAAGTATACTATGCCCATTAGTATGACTTTGATGGTTCAATATTTTATTATTGAAATTAAAAGAACACAGTTTTCAGTGGATGGTGGGGAAGATAGAGTCTAGAGATTAGCCCGGCTGTACCACATACTGTCTGTATCTTGGTCTATTGCTCTGTTTTATTCTTATTTTTGATGGCTGAAGCTTAGACAAAGAGCTGTATTATTTATCTATACTTGTCTGAGTTTTGTTGTTTTCATTGTCTTTATTGCGTTGGCTTTACTGATTTCTATTGCTCATTTGTCAGCTAAAGCTCTTCTTTTTTAAAGTTACAATTACTTGTGAGATTGCTTAGTGTGTTTTGGATACCATCAATTATCATTGTCTTATCTCTGTTGATATTCATTTATCATGATCATCATAGTTGATGTTTTTTGTACCATGATAGATAGTAGATTCAAAAGGCAGGAACACTGCTCAATCTATTCCTGCCAGAAAGAAAAAGGACCATGGGGAAAAAGAACAGGGAAAAAATGATGGTATTAACCTTGACACAGACAGCTTACCAACGTCTTCTTCTAGATCTTTGACATCTGAAAAGGAAAGAGAAGAATTAGTTATATTGAAGGAGCAGGTAGAGGATCTGCAGAGGAAATTACTGGAGAAAGATGAACTTCTAAAGTCTGCAGAAAACTCAAGAATCCAGGTGAATGATCTTAAGACAAAACTTGATGAACTGATGCGCCAGGCTTCAGAGAAGGACTCTTTACTCAAGTCTACTCAGCGTCAACTTTCTGACACTAAGGTGCCATTCTACTTATTTTGTTATTCCATCACTAATTTCGGATAACAAAATTGAAGTTCATTCGATGTGAGGTGGATTAATCGTCTCATATTTGTCATACCCACCGCATGCCTCTTCATGTCACTGGAAAGTGAAATCCATGATTCCTGTAGTTGTTAAAGGCTAAAAATTCCAGAGTTGTGGTGGGTGTAGGCAGCTCTATGTATAGGCCTAGTGCTAACATGATTTTGTTGTTTGTTTTGGTTCTACTCAAGGATAACTTTTTTCCTGAAACGATGATTATTGTCTAGGTTGTGATGGGTTGTGCCATATTGGATTTATTAGCGAAGGCTCATTTTGGTGTGTAGACCTTTATCCTCATCAGGATCCATCAATATTTAAAATCAAAGCAATTTTTAACGTTTAAAACTTCTGCTTCAGCATCTCATGAATAGCATAAAGGCCATAAAGGGTACTCCTGTGGGAGTAAATCTTTTAATCTCTCTATCCTTTTCCACAGATAAAACTTGCAGACAAGCAAGCTGCTCTTGAAAAGACGCAGTGGGAAGCAACGACATCCAACAAGAAAGTGGAGAAGCTCCGAGAAGAGCTAGATTCCATGCAAGGAGATCTTTCATCATTCATGTTGCTACTTGAAGGCTTGACTAAATATGATGCTGTTGAATACACTGATGAATATGACTTCGAGCTATATGAATTCCGTCACGTGCCTAGCATTGTGAGTTCATAAATATTTTTAACCATGATGTGCAACTTCATTTTGCATGCTTTCCGTGCATGCCAAATATTCCAACACTACACTGTATGATTTTGGTCACCTTCCTGAAATCGTGACTGTTTTTCTGAACAGCCTGGTCTTAAGGCTGGAGAAATGTATATAGTCTTTCATGTTGGCCATCTTTCATGCCGACTTTAAAAGTAAATATCTCCGCTTGAACAGGATGATTTGGATGAGATGGAGATGCAGAAGATGGAAGAAGCAAGGAAAGCTTATATTGCTGCGGTAGCTGTGGCCAAAGAAAAACAAGACGATGAATCTCTTGCTGCTGCCTCCAATGCTAGGTTACACCTTCAATCATTCGTTTTCAAAGCCAAAAATTTTAGCCTTTAATCCTAGTAGCTCTTTTTCCAAAGATTTACACGCTCGGTCCTCTACTCACAAATCATAATAGCACTGATCGATTGTGTATGTGCCCGCTGGCTGCTGGCCTGAGAAAGAGAGTGATTTGTGATTGTAAGCTTATTTGATACGCAAATCCATGGCCTGGTTTGCATTGTGAAGATCTTAATTTCATAAACTATAGCTCTTTTGATGAGGTGATAATTGGTCCTGAGGGGTCGAGGTGTCTAACAGATAAAGGGTCCCTCTTGCGTTGTTCACATTGGAACCGTCTTTCAGAGTTTACGTTGCGTGCCTATTGCCACAAGGTGTATCTTGTGCCTCATGATATTGTGATTAGGGGACGTTAGTGGTTTTATTTATCAAAATTCTATTAAACGACAACCCTGCGGTTTGTCGTCCCTTTATTCCTTGCGAATTTGTGTTATTTTGTGAAAGAAATTGCTTGGGGTCAGTGGGTGTAATGCCATTTTCATTCATTATTAAATATAAATTAATGTATATTTGTAATAAATTAGTAAGGTTGCCTGTAAAGTATGCTGTATGATTTATGAACGCAGGATGCTTTTCACTTGAGTTTTTCATTAGTGTATTCGAATCTGAAATCTTGAGTTATGGGGCGGATTATTGATGCTGGTTTCCTCCTTTCTTTTTGCCCTCTTTTGTGAATTTCTGTCTGTTCTTCGACCAATTGAATATCAAAATATCAACCATCTGAATAGATAATATTTCTGGAGTTGTGCAATATTACGTCTGGCAAGCGTTAACAGTTGACTTAACGTTAGAAAAAGGTAAAATAAAAATAAAGATTACAATTACAATTTAAAAAAAAAAATCCAAGTGTTGAGCTAGTGAAACTGATTTGATGGAATCTCCCAGGATAAGCACATTATATCAACCTAGACTGTGTTTGGATTAACATTCCGAAAATAATTTTGCAGAAGCTAATGCAAACAAGCTACATTAACGTACAATACTCTTGTGAGCAAAGGTTATTCCACCCTTTCTTTCCTTCATGACGGCTGTCCCAGCGTTTTTCTTCAAATGGGCGTCGCAATTTTTATTCCTGGGTATTTTCAGTTGCATAAAAAAAAGTCCCTTTTAATATAAAAAAATGTTAAGTTGGGTTGGATTTTGGGAGTTCACTATAGAGATAGGATATGCTATGAGTTTAGAGCAATCATAAATGTACGATTATCTACCAACCAAGTTCTCACATTAATGATATATACAATCCTTAGATGATGAAAAAGATAAGAGCGGCAGGCCAACAAGTCAAAAAAAAGTATTAAAACTGTTAAGGGGTCCATGTGCTTTAATTCTCATCTAATCTCCCCCCCCTCTATATCTTCCTTTTTTATTTGCGTAAGGCTTTTTGGTCTAAAATTGTTTTGGAAGATACTGTATTAATTTTCTATTGTTAATAGAAGATTTATTCTTATAAGTTTAAATAGTCCCTATTTCATATGTCATCCATAATCTCTAACACAATCAATCATGGTTAAGGCATCATCCTTTAATCCATCATCGTTAAGGCGTCATTTATATTTATAACATTTAAGATTTTATGATTTTTTCATAACAGACTTTGCAATTTTGATTACAGAGTGTTTTTATTGCTGTTTGTTGGGAATTTTTTACTCCCTTGCAAGGTCCTGTGCCGATCATCTCTTGATATCTCACTTGTTTTCTAGCGCATAGGTCCCGAGTGCCGACCCTCGCACATGATAATCGATCTTATCCCGCACCGAGTATCATATATAACTCGTAGTTTTCGAACATCCCTCTCATGATGAGTGCTTTGATATAAATCCTTCCCGCCATTCGCAACGCCCTCCAGACTAGGACGGACAATGGCAGAGGACATCCATAGAGAAATCCAAATTCGAGCCCTCTCTGGTGAATCCGTCGTTCTTCGCATCCCTTCAACCAGCATCGTTCAAGAACTCAAGCTTCTACTCAACCAAACCTTCCCTCCTGCCACTCACTCCCCCAACTTTCACCTTTTCTTTAAGGTATTCTTCTCACACTCTACCCTCAGAATTTTCTTTCCTTCCATTCCCATTGCATTTACTCCATTCCCACACTCACCCTACCTTTTAAGTTGTTTTGTTGTACGGTTTTTAAAGTCTGCCAATGTATTATCGTTATGACGTATCTATATCACATGATGAATAATGGCATAGCATTGTTATGCTTCCAGGGTGAAAAATTGAGATTGCAGAGTCAGATTGGTTGTTACCACATCGAGACCGGTGACTTCCTTGTTTTAGTTCCGTTTACCAAGAAATCAAACCAATATGATGCTGCGGCAACTCCCTCCAATGTAGCTGATACAGCTTCAATTTCAAATCTTGCTGATTGTACCTGGTCCAATATAATGGAGGATATATCGTATTTACGTGAGACTAAGAGCGATGCAGCAAAGGACGATGATGCATCTCATTTAAAGTTCAACACGTTTACTGATGAACATAGAGAGAAGATCGCGGAGACCCCAAGTTCTGATTGTGCCCAGTCAAAATCCAAATGGGATTTTGGTTCTGATAAGCAGATAGAGCTTCCTTATCACCTCATATTGAATACACTGCAGTATTCTAGTGAGACTGAGGAAGCTCTTGGACAACACAATTGTGAAGTCCTTGCTAAGGTTTTGGCTTCGATTACTTGTTTGTCAGATCTGCCTCTTGGTTGCTGCAAGTTATTTAAGAGAGCCCGTCTGAAGGGAGTGGGCTTGGGGTCTTATGTGAATAATGGTAGTTCGTGCATGTGTCCCCAATGGTTGAAGATGGTGATGAAAGCGTTTACTTTCATAAATATTTTTTCTGCATGGCTTCATTTGCAGGGTAAGAAAACAACTTCGAATCTATTGGAAAATGCAATGAATCAGCTTGGAAAATATGGAGTTAAACTTGATATTCAGGATATGAAACATCTTTCTCTTCTTTGTCCTGAGGTAAATTGATTAAATGCATTCCTTTTATGTTCCCCCTGAAGATTTACCCTTTCCAAAAGCATATGTTTTATACATACCTACTCTCACCGTGTAATTTACGTGATGAAGATGATATGTCTACTGTTAACTTAGTCTGTAGAAATGAACTCTTTTCTCCTTCGGTTGAAAAATATGTGTTATTGTGCTCGTTAACTGTTGCATGCCTTAATTTTTTTCTTTAATTTCCTAATGTGCGTTTGCGGCACATTTTTTTTGGCTTATTTCCTACTCTAATTTGTGGATTTTATCCTTTGTAGCTAATTTGTTTTACAGATGACGTCAAAAAGACAAGTTATGATGATGTCATGATCATCATTAATCATTCAACAAGAGATGAAGTTAAAAGAAAAGATGCACCAAAAAGAGGTATTAATTTTTTTTTTTCCGTTCTTGTTTTGAGGTTTACCTCTTGTGCAGATAGAGGCACATACTGCACTTTATATATTGTCTGAAACATCCTGTTTAATAGGTCTCAAGTGGTTGCATGTTTCTAAGCTTGTCAGTGCATTGAAGAGAAGGGATGGTTCCTTTCGAAAAAATCTGTGGCTGGCATTTTCTAAGCTGCTGGTATGTTTACTTAACATATAACATCATGTATTTGTTGCTGTTAGTAGTTAGTATTGTGGCAATAGATACGCTCACGCACATGAAATTTGACTTCCACCCAGTAGTATGTACGTCCACTTAAGATAGCTGCTGTATATTTTTAATTGGGATATTGTTCTAAACATGTGGTCAACCATAATATTTGATCAAGCACTTGATCTTGTGGAGGAAGGCATAAGATTGAGATTCATCCATTGTTTCCTTCCTGGGTTTAATCTTAATGTAGTATTGAAGCTTTAACTATTTCCTGAATAGTGCCGTTCTCACTTCTCTCTCTTTTTGCACGCTTAATGATTGCCTTTATATATTTAGTTGCTTCTAATTTACATCATTGTCGTGGTTTATTCTTGAAACCCTTGTTAGTAGTTGGGCACTTGGGCTCACAACATTTTAAGAGCAGCCACTAAATTTTATGAGGTGTTGAATAATGTGGATTGTTTTATTTGCAGAGTTCTTGTGGAGATGCGATGCCTTTGAAAATTTCCTTGGAAGATTTGATTGCATCCATTGAGGACCAATGCTCTACTCAAAATGAAAGAACAGCAAAACCCATAAAGAGAAGCTTGAATAATTCAAAATATGTTTCAGATCGTGTTGAGTGTCATGTATGTGTTCATATCATATGCTACATATTTATTGCAATTTGATTTGTTTTTGAATAAAAATGGCATTTATCAAATAATGAACTAAAAGAAAGGAAGTGGGGAAAGAAAAAAGAATGTTGAGATTCATGTGTACTAATTCTATGGTTTTATTGCTCAGTGTTCCCCCATTCATACTTACTGTGTTTGTTGTTGTTAGTGGTCAATGCTATTGATGCAGCGCTATTATCTAATTTTCCTCAATGATTGTCTTATATCATGAATTTATGAGCATTTCTCATTCTGCCCCAAATAATCTGGTGGAAGCAAGATAGTAGATTCTAGATCTGTTGGGTTTGTGGTATGTGTTTTATACATGACCTAAATTTCCTGGGCAGAAATTTGGTTTCATGTTCAAGGGAGTTAGTAATGAATAATACCATTGAGTTTTAGGTTTGGATAATTTAAAGTAATGCTGGAATGGTAGATTTATATTGCCAGTCTAGTAACATATGGTTGGGAAAATTAAATTTCGCTTACCTTGTTTGTATTTCTTCTGCTTTGGTGATAATTTCTGCTGCAATATATGTTTTCTTGGAAGGAACTATATTGCCAGTCTATTAACTTGTGGTTTTGGCAGGAAACGTCATCTTTGCTGCCCATGGAAATGGTTGAACATCTTCAAAAAGGAATTGGATCTGAAGGACAGGTTTTCCCTGCACTATCCTTTTTTGCAACCAACATCTATATAATCTATTAAAAGTACAGAGAGCTACACTGTTCAGAAGGCTGTAAATAGTGTAGCTCAACTAAGTTTCTTGCAAATGCACAGGACCCACTTTAATTTCAATGATTTCACTTGAAAACTAAACTCACTGCACTTTGCCTGTCAACAGCTGAGAATATGTACGTAGAATAGGTTCAACCAATGATATTTGTACTGTCAAACTTGATGCCCTATTCTTACTGATAAACACGCATATTGGCATGTCCTAAGTAACTTCAGTGGAGAATGACTTACGCAGATTGTGCACATTGAAGACATTTCATCCAGGAAAGCAATTTATGTAGAGCTTGAATTATCAGAAAACATGAAATCTGCACTACACCATATGGGAATTTCCAAATTGTATAGTCATCAGGTACTGCTTGAATTGGGCTAGTCATTATCTTCAACCTAATAGTTTCTCATCATCAGATTCTGCTGTATTTTGTACGTAGGCGGAGTCTATCAAAGCATCCTTTTCTGGGAAGAATGTCGTTGTGTCAACTATGACATCCAGTGGGAAATCGCTATGTTATAACTTGCCGGTCTTGGAATGGCTGTCAAAGAATCAATCATCATGTGCTCTGTACATATTCCCGACCAAGGTCGATTGCATTGGCTACTTTAATTCTTTGAGTTAGCCATAATCTTTTCACTTTTTTTTGACTTGGGTGAACATCTAATAAGGTGGTTCAAATGTATGATGCATGCAGGCATTGGCTCAAGATCAATTAAGAGCTTTGTTATATATGACGAATGTGTTGGATGTTGACTTCAATATTGGTGTATATGATGGAGATACTTCTCATAATGAGAGGAGATGGCTGCTTGATAATTCTAGGCTGGTAATATAATAACTAGGGTCTTTCTCATCCCAGACAGATTTGGGTGAAATGAACCTCATTTGTCATTCTCATGCTGCAGTTGATCACAAATCCAGATATGTTACACACATCCATATTGCCTCACCATCAGCGATTTTGCCGGATCTTATCAAATCTGAGGTATTGTCTTTTCTGTATTGTCTTGCTGTATCAAATCTCTCCTTAAAATCTATATCCAATATGAAGATGTGAATTTCTATTGCCAAGAGATTTACTGAATCTCTTTGTTCATTAGGTTTGTAGTAATTGATGAGACTCATACTTACAAGGGAGCATTTGGATGTCATACTGCTTTTATATTAAGGAGGCTGAAGCGGCTCTGTTCACACGGTACATTCTTCAATATGGTTTTGAAGTTTCAATAAGCGTCTTTATATGAATATTTCAGTTTAATGGAAGCATTAATATGACGTTTTCATCTATGTGCAGTATATGGAACTGTTCCATCTTTTGTTTTTTCTACTGCAACTTCTGCAAATCCCCGTGAGCATTGTATGGTAAAGATGTCTGTGACAAACTGATTCAATTTTACATCTTTTTTTTT
>JANTPZ010014232.1:0-10231 GCA_025593235.1 Vachellia pachyceras
ATTTTGAATTTCAGTGCATGTAATGAGTGATGTTGTTGTACATCTGTTGTGCATATGTATATTATAATACAATGAAGTTAATGAATCATTAGGTCTGAGTTGTTAACATCTTCACATTATTTTCAATTTAAAATATTTCTTCATCCCCAATCCTCATAGCCAGAGGATGTCATCACCATAGATTGTGAATGGCTTATACCATTGAGGGAAAGAAGATATCAATAGTTCAGTTGTATTTCTGTATAGAACCTAAAATAAAATTCTTATAGTCATTTCAAATCTTTGACAATCATGTTACAAGTTATAATACAGGTTTGATCAGTACAAAAGTTGAGGTAGCTACGAAAATTAAGAGTTTCCTTTTGAATGTTTTTCAATAAAAGATTGTATTAAATCCAATCTTCTTTTACTATGTGTATATAAAATTCAAAATTATAACAATCAAAATGAATATTGTGCAACAGGCAGTCATTCAATTTTTCTTTTAACTATATGGGGTGTTTTGATTTTTTAACAACATTAAAAAAAGTTCTTAATAAGACCTCTTGGCCTCATTAGATATTTACTAAAATTGAATGTCTGAATATGATTTTTCATATTTCAAATTGATTTAGTTGAGATTTTCCCTGTTATTTTTATAAGTTACTTTGAGTAACTACTTCACACAGTAAATTTAAAAATTATTTAGCTTTAGTTATTTTTTATAAAATTTCAAAATTATCTTCCACAAAAGGTATTAATTATAGGATTTTAGTTAATCACTTAAATTTTATAGTCAGATATATAAGATGAGAAAAATTAATATTTCAAACAAAGGATAAAATTTAGATTAAGTTCTCTAATCATCCTTTTATTTTCCTGCTATTAGCAGTTAAAATACATATATGTGCTTGTTAATTCATTTATGATTACTTTTAAATTTTCATATAGTATATATTTGGTTTATCTTTGTATTGAAATAGTTTAAATTAGGGTTAAAGTTCATTTTTTATCCTGAAATTTTCACTCAAGAGCGCTTAATATTTGGAAGTTTTTTGTGCAATTTTGCCTTGAAAGTTTTACAATGGAACAACTTTGCTCCAATTTAACAAACTAAGCAAACAATTTATTATCGGTCAAATTGGAGATGCCACGTAAATGACTTCGGTCAAAACTAACAGTCAAATTTAACATTCATTGGCCATATTTTAAACTTCCAGAGTGATATTACTCATATTTAAAACTTCCAAGACAACATTAGACCAAATCATCTGAATGAAAACTTCTAAGGTAAAAAATGAACCTTAACTCGTTTAAAATAATTTGATGTAACTTTCCTTTAACATATACTTTTTTAATATTTTCTTTACTTAATCAATGTAGACTCTCTTATATTCTAATAACAAATTCATTGTGCATGTTTGGGGAGTGATTTTCAATTATGTTGCATGCAAACCGAAATAAAATTTCTCTCACATACTTACCTCAAAATCCGTAAAATTGTTTGGATTCCAAACATGAACTAAGTTTAAGATGCATGAGAAGTAGAAACTTTTACCCTTCAACTAAAAGATTTGGATTTTTTATTCCTAATTTTTAAATTTAGTTTGGAGAAATTTATCTTATACCCTCTATTTAGTATTCTTTTTGTCATCCTAGTCAAGCATCCTCTAAACAATATTATTAATAAATGGAAAAGGGAAATGAATTATATATACTGTTGAGAGTTAATTGACTCTTTTAAATGGATTAAACAAATTAATTAATTAATATAATTATTTTTTTAAATTAATTTCCCTAACAATAAATTGTGATATAACAATATGCTTTTACTACTTTCACGTTGATATTCTTGCCGGTTCTCCATTCGCGCGCGCAGTTCTTTTTGTAATTTATGAGAGTTCTTCTGCTAAATAAAGCTTAATATTGCGGAATTCAAATTCTTGCCGGTTCCCCCCACAGTCCACTCTTCTTCTCAGGTCTGTGCTTTCCCTTCCCCATTTTGGTTGGTAACATCTTTTTTCTGTCTTCATTCTTCAGATTTAGTATATGACTCTGGGGTCTTCTTTCCTCTTTTCAACAAATTCAGCTTTTTTTTTTTTGGTACCTTTTTTGCTGCAGCCATATTCCTTCACCGATCTGCTTTGGGCTGAGATTTTGAGGTTGAGTTTGGTTCGATATGAGCCTAAGTAGTTCTGGGTTTGAAAATCCTATTGGCTGTTACGATGCTGCGGTTCAAGTATCTTTCTCTTCCGATTGATTTGTTTCTTGTTTTTGTTCATTTTAATTTGATTCATATGAAATGTGGGGGAGTTGGGAATTTCTGGTACAAGCGCGAAACTTATTTCAAGTTTTGGCATCGGGGTATAGTCTACAGGGACTTGATAGATGTCATGTTTTCTGCTCTCCTGGATGTTTACTTTAATTGGTAGGATTATTGGTTTTCAGTTTACGCACAAAATTCTATTTAAACATAATGTTTACTGACTTTAATGAGCGCATGCTTACTAAAATGCGCCTTATTTGTTTAGGCAACTGCCGAGAAATAGAATTTCTTCCATTTTTTTTTTGGTAATTTTTGGGGCATTGGCGACAGCTAAAGAAACTTAAAAGAAAATTAAATGAATTTCCAGATATCCTAGATTCAGCGGATTTCAGATGTGTTTCTGGGTTCTTTTATACTCCTTTAGTGAGGTCAGCTTCATGTTGCCGGTTTATTCATTTTTAACCGGGCAGAGTTACATAACTGTTGGATTAATTGGACTTACAACTGGGTAGATCTGCACAGGTGGATTTATATGATTTAAACAGCATAAATCTTAAGTGGGAGTGTGGGACAAGAAAATGTTTGATGGGGGAACTGCTACAGTTATGACTCTAATAGTTGTGTCGGTGGCATCACTCTTAACTTTGGGTTGAATTCTACATGCTTCCTGTTACATGTATACCTCTGTGTTCAAGTGTGTTTCGATTGCAGTTTATAAGAGTTTTTGTTTGGAAGTAAAGTTGATCTTTACATGATGTCTTTGGGTTATTGTCCTCTTAAGCTTAAAAAAATATTTATTATTTTGTTCTTTGGACATGTAGGAGCTTATTGTCATTGATAATATCCTGTCAGCCATGGTTGGGATTGAAGGATGTTACATCTTGATTAAAACAGTTCATGGAAAGCAGGATGATGTCACTTTTCAGGTTGATCCATCTATGGATTTGGCACTTCAGGTGAGAATTAGCATAACATTCAGTTGAAATTGACTCCAATGAGACTTCAATCTAACATAAGAGACATCAACTCTAGGTAATATCGCTAATTTACAGGAGGGATTATATGGATTGATTGTAAATATGATTAGAGATCCGATTTATTTGTTTTTATTCCCGTTATTGTAATCCCATGATCTCTTGCCTCTCATTAATTGGCCATGCCCCTTTCTCTTGTATATAACTTATCGAGTATACTGAATAAAATATACTGGTGAATTATTCATCATCTCCTTAGTTCAGTGCCTTTCTACACAAACCTTCACATATTACTTCATCTGGAAATATGGGATATGATATTTAGGTAACAATCGAGCTAGTCTAGAAATAGGATTTTTTTTTTCTCTGTAACATGTAATAGCCTATCCAAAATTATAATTTCATTCTACTTCTGGATCTTTGGATGTTCATTGACACTCATTACAACTTTACAGACTATTCTAGTGAACCGTCATGCATATTGCTTAAACTTTTATGAAAGAATTTTGCTTATGCCCTGCTCCCAACGCAAGTCCAGAAAGGAAATTTCACGAAAGTGAACCTCATGTCTCATGTAATCATAACGTTTGCTATGTCTCTAATAAATCATGGCATACTTTGAGGACTGCTTGCAGTAGTAAATTATTTTAATAGTTGATCTGAGTCAATTTTTTGCAGGAATTAGCAAAACGGATATTCCCTCTATGTAAGAACTTTATCTTGACCAATCAGTTTGTGGAATCGAGGTCTCAATTCAAGAATGGCCTTGTAAATCATGCATTTTCTGCTGCACTCAGGGCACTCCTTCTTGTAGGTTTTTCTTACCATACACTAATTCAATATTGGAATCTCCACGCACAATAATATAAATGTTTTCTTTTTGATGTGTGTGCATATTTATGTCTAAAAACAGCCAATTTTGGGCTATGTTTAGAATGCTACTTGTGTCTTTTAGTCTAGTTGTAAGAAACTAGCGCATGTTAGGACAGTGTTCAGCTGATCTTAACTTGGAATGTCAATCAGGAGTTTTGTGATCATCCGTTCTTTCAGTCTAGTTGTAAGAAACTAGCGCGTGTTAGGACAGTGTTCAGCTGATCTTAAGTTGGAATGTCAATCAGGAGGTTTGTGATCATCCAACTCAAAAATGCAAATCAGTATAATGTGCATGCTAAAATTGATTGTGTAGAAATTAAATAGTACTGCAGAGTGACCTATAGCCTCGTGTATGTTGACTACATCTGGAGCATTCATTATATAAATGTTATCTAATTTTAATAGAAGATGTGAAATTCAAATAATCTTCAACGAATACTACAGATGATCCTTCTTTTCCAGGATTATCAGGCCATGGTAGCACAGCTTGAGCACCAGTTTCATCTCGGGAGACTTTCCCTTCAAGGATTGTGGTTTTACTGCCAGGTTTGTGTTTGAGATAAGTGAATGCAAATATTTTTCACATCCTGGCTAATGCTTTTTAAATTATTGCAGCCCATGATGGGGTCTATGCATGCGCTGTCTATTGTAATACAAAAGGCTTCAGTTAACAACTTTTCTGGTTCTTCGGTTCTTAATTTATTGCAGAGCCAGGTAAAATTTATCTATAGTTTTCTGTACTTTCTCATGGGGTCAAACAGAAACTCCTATATGATGGTTATCCTTTCTGTATACATTCAAGAAATCTTTTAGTTTTATTGGTCATTTAATTAAATATTCCTCTATCACGACTTTTATGGTATAGGCAAAGGCTATGGCTGGAGACACCGCAATTAGGTTGTTGCTGGAAAAAATGACACAATGCGCCAGTAATGCTTACCTGAGCATATTAGAAAGGTAGTCCTGACCATGCCTTCCCATATGAGATTCCATGACCGATTGAATTTCTTGCCCGCTATGTTTTATAATAATTATGGGGAAAATCATACTAGAGGTACCTATACTTTTTCTCAATTTTGATATTGGTACCTGTGTGTATTTTTCTCTTAATTAAATCTTTTAATTTTACTTTTTTAACACAATTAACCCTAATAATTTTAATCTGCTAGCTTTGTTATTCCTTGTACAAGAGTTGACAGTGTTCACAAAGCAAAATTAAAGGTTTAATTAATAGGAAAAAACACAGGTACCAAAATCAAAATTTGAAAAAGTACAGGTACCTCTAATATGGTTTTCCCTTAATTTTGATTATGTATTACTGTTCTACTTACATCAATGTTGTTAGATGATTTTTTACCACTTCTATGGATCAAATAGTCAAGTACCTTGATTTGTTGGTCAACATATAGATCAATTTTGTGGTGAATGAAATTAATAATAGCATATGGTACCATGGATGTTTTCTTTTTCTACATACCGAGGTCAATATTCCAGAATAGGTAGCTATTGATTGTTTATTGGAAGGACTTCGTCTTGATGTGCAATCGACGATGGATGCCTTCAAACCGTTCAGGCTACCGAGCTTGATGCAAGTGGCTTGAATTCAAGAACGCATAATCAACGTGTGACTCTGCCCTTGCTCCTACCTGCCGTTCATTGTCCACCGGATTTTCACCATTCCTGACGGGTGGTCTTTTGCTCACTCCCAAATACCAATCGCCATCACTTAAGAGTTCACTTTCGACTCCAAATAGTTCATCGCCTTCTTCCAATTCTTCTATTGAGAAGCCTTCAGTTACCTTGTCCAAAAAGGATATGGAGGATCGTCATCAGCAAGGGCCATGTTATTGGTGCAATGATAAATATACTAGCTCTCACAAGTGTAATGAATTCCAGGCGATGATGCTAGTTGTAAAGGATGTGGATGAGGACAATTTTGTGGATGCTATAGAAGCTTTGGAGCAAGTAGTCATCGATAAAGCAACAATGGTAATTAATGCTATTCTTGGCAATAGGGATGCGTCCACACTTTGTGTTGAAGGCTTTGTCAAAAAATAGCTTATCGAGATCCTCATTGATACGGGAATTTCACATAATGTCTACAAATTGCTGAAACGACTATATTTACTAGTCTATTCTGATCAAACGTTCCGTGTGGGTGTTGCCGGCGGAAGGACTATACGAGTAGATAAGACTTCCAAGGCTCTTCAATGGTCAATGACTAGGTCTACATTTGGTGCTAACTTTTTAATAATGGATGTGGGCCAGTTGGATACATTTTGGGAGCCCAGTGGCTTCAATAGTTGGGCAGAATAATTTTGGACATAGACCAACATTTCGTGGCCTTTTATTATCGGGGACGCTATTGTGAATTACATGGGCCAGATGCTCCTATGGGTGGGTCACTTGAAGGACATTTGCTCTCATGATTTATCACTAGCTCAGCATATATTCCTTGTTCAAGTGGGCCCTACGGTAAGTGATGCCTTGATTCAAGTCTGCCTAGCTGTAGGGTTATCTTCTTTACAACAATTCCAATTGGCTACGCTTCTAGACTCTTTTTCAGACGTCTTTGAAGAGCCAACATCTTTGCCTCCCCCATGCACCTTTGACCATCTTATCCCCCTGACGACTGATCGGCCAGTGAACTGTCGACCATACCAATATGGCCCTCTGTAGAAAAATGAGATAGAGCGACAAGTTCATACATCTCTGTTAATCCCTATTTACTAATACCTTCTCTAACTAACTAATAACGCCTTGAACTAATATAAACCACTTACCATATTACCTCTATGGGCATCCTTGATGAGCGCAACCTTCAATCTTCCTTCTTGGTGCCATTTTTTTATGAAGTGTTTGAACATTTCTACCAAGGTTCTTTCTTCTCCATTGTGTCTGCTTTACCCTTAATCCTTGTTGTGGCTGCTTTAGAGATAAAGGTTCTTTTTGGTCAAACTTTTCTGAATTTGTCTTGCTTTTCCTTGTTTCTCAATTCTCCAATTCAAAGTGGAGGCCCTTGGAGATGGTCTTAAGTATTAGAAAAAGTGGGATGTTCCACCATTCTTTTCAAGAACAAGACTTATCTTCAGTGGCAAGTGGAAGAGATCCAACAAATAAATATTAATGGGACAAGGGCATCTGTGCAATTATTTAAAGGTGCACCAAGGCACTTTGCTTGGAAGTTTTATGTATCACCAACAATTCAACAAGGAAAGAAAGAAACACACATTCAAGATTTGACTTGAAGATAAATAACAGCTGCGCTAAGTATTTACCTGGATATCTGTCCTTGCTGGAGAAATATTTGTCAATTCTAGTTTGTTTGCTTCAAATATCCAAGTTTGCAAGCCATGGCTACATTATCAAAAGTTAGCATGAGCTGAAAGGGAAGATAAGAATAACATTCTTGAGTGAAATCAAGAAGAAATTTCCCCTTTTCTTATTTGTCCCCCTTGAGAAAGGAAGGTGAAAGGGATGAATGGAAGGAGGTGAAACAAGCAGAACCTTAGGAACGTCAAAAGCCCAAATTATGTGGTCGTATGCCATAAATACTAGAGTGAACAGTTTAAAACTCCTATAAACTGTTTGAAAATCTAGAAAATGTGTGGATCAACTCCCAACCTCTGCTAATGAACATGAATGTTGTTCGAAGTTTTTATATAAATTATTGTAAGGGTATTTTAGGCATCTTATCAGTCAATCTATCTGTCGATTGTCCTCTAATGTGGTTTTGTTAAGCATTAGTTCAGAAAAAGGACTGAATGATATTGTATTTTTGAAATATAATGAAGACTGCAGGATTATGTATTAACTTAAAATTTTAGTTGATTCTGATGATTTGTTCACTTTCTTGTGCATATTGGCTTGAATAACATGAAAGATGGGTCTATGAAGGAGTGATAGATGACCCTTATGGTGAATTTTTCAATGCAGAGAACAAGTCACTCCAAAAGGTATTTTAATATGTTTCCGTCATTCACAACAGCCCTATATTGTTATTTTAATCTCTTGCTCTAGACGGTCACAATTTTAAATTCTTCCAGGAGAGTCTCACTCAAGATAATGACGCTAAATATTGGAGACAGCCTTACAGCCTGAAAGATGGAATTCCTAGTTTTCTATCAAATATGGCAGGGACAATCTTGACCACTGGAAAATATCTGAATGTCATGAGAGAATGTGGGCACAATGTACAGGTTTTTCTACTGTAATAATTATGCTTTGTATGCAGAATAGATTTTATCTTCACAACCTTCCTGCCTTCCTGGCATAGGAGGCTGATTGCCAATGAAGATTTCCTTGTTTTATATCTGGTCACACCTCTAAATGTAGTCAATTTCCTTCACATCAGGGCCCTGCATCAGAAAATTTAAAACTAACAAGCTTTGGTTCAAATCATCATTATCTTGAATGTATTAAGGCTGCTTATAACTTTGCAAGTGGTGAGCTCCTGAATCTCATCAAACATAAGGTAAGGTAGACTTCAAATCTGTTTTTAAGATTCTCAATTTGTTTTCTGAAGTTCTTGCATTGGTCATTTCTGATGTTGAGATATATTTATATGTTTAGTTTGATCTGTTGGGAAAGCTGCGATCAATAAAGCACTATCTTCTTCTTGATCAGGTTTGTACAACTTAGAAGAGTTTAATTTTGAAGATAGGAACTAGCTATGCTGACAAAGTAATACAATATGGTGGACAATATAAAACGGTGTTTGGAATATTCCCTTCTTTTTTCCTAATTATCTTAGGATAAAATAAAATAAATCTAAGCATCCTTTATCCTGTATTAGACCGCAGTTATTCAAACATGTTGACTTTTGGTTTGAGTTTGCAAGTAGAGAAAGGTACAGGAACAAATAATGCCGTGAGAATCAGGGATGCTGTGATTATAACTGAAGATTTTTTATTGGAATTTATTATGAAAATTTATTCTGATTAATCAATATGGGATCATCATATTGGTTTTGTTTGACTTTGATTGAAATGGAGGGAAGCTTGCTGGTGTAGGAGAAATGATAAGCATTCTACCTTTTATTTTACTGTCTGAGAATAGGCATAGAAAACTTGCAGCAACCTCCACTGATCATATTGAATCTGAGGTTTTATTGATATAAATTAGGCTTGGGCATGATTGGCTATATAGTATGGTGATATGCTTGTGAAATGAGTCAGCCAGACATGGATGTTACCATGTCAAAATTGACCTTATCAATGTAAAGGTTCCTATTCTTTTAGTTTACTTCTTGATTATATGAAAGGTCCATAACTTAGGAATTGAAACGTAGGGAAAAGGCAAGGAGTTTGGGATCCTAATGTCAGACTCAGACAGGTCGGTGTCTTGTGAATTGGTAGTTTGTTAAAAAAGATACTTTAGGACAAAAATCTTCCTTCCTAAACTGTTATTATTTTCATATCTGATTGTAGGAAGATTTATGGGCTTCACTACTCAGAAATGTTGTGCATTTAAAGACACTGTCCTTTCTTCACTAATTTTAGCATGATCACGATGAGCTTGTATTGATCACACAGGGTGATTTCTTGGTACATTTTATGGATATCGCTCGAGATGAGCTGGCAAAAAAGCCTGACGAAGTCTCTGTTGAGAAGCTGCAGGTATATATTAATAAGCACTATACTGTTTTTTTTTTGTTTAATGGATAAGGAAGATATATTTAGTGATTCCATAGAAGACCAAAATTTTAACTGTGGACTTTCATATTTTTTTTTCTCTTTTCTTTTCTCCCTCTGCCCCAATATGACATAGTCACTTCTGGACCTTGCTTTTCGTACTACAGCAGCTGCAGCAGATCCTTTGCATGAAGACTTGACCTGTGTTGTGGCAAGTAACTCAGTTTGTCTTAAAATATATTTCGATCCTTATCTATAAGGTGACTTACAGGCATAAATACACATTTTTCTTTCAGGAAAGATCTTCGTTGCTTAAAAGGTTGGGTTCAATCAAAGGTCCTGAATCTAGTCATGGGTCTTCTGTTAGCAACGATCTGGAGGAACCAGTTAGCATTACTGGTCTTGAAACATTTTCCCTAAGTTATAAGGTTGTATTCCCCACAAAGTTTCTGAACAGATTGCCTTTATCAGCTCACTCATGATAATTTTTTGGCTTTGATTCTCAG
>JANTPZ010014235.1:0-14778 GCA_025593235.1 Vachellia pachyceras
TTTTCTGTCGCTAATCCGTCGCTAAATTGTCCGTCGCTATTTCCGTCGCTAAATTTAGCGACCCTCTTATTAGCGACGGATTTAGCGACGGACTTTTTCCGTCGCTAAATCTGCTTTTTCCGTCGCTAAACCAGCTTTTTCCGTCGCTAATTCCGTCGCTAAATCTGATTTTTCTAGTAGTGAAATGAACTACAAAATAATACTAACAAAGCATTATTTATCTATTTGGTCTATCTCAAAATTTCACGAAGAGGGCTACTTAACATGGATGGATCAGATAAGACAAGAAAAGTTATAGTGATATGTTAGTGTATGATATTTTTTTATTTAATCCCATCTAAATCACTCATCAAAATTTTTAACAATTATATATTCATCCGTATATTAGTTGGAAATCTCTTTTAAAGAACACCGATCGTGTTCATATGTCACTTGAAAGCTACTTTAGCAATATGATTTACGAGGTAAGAATGTAAGATGAATTTTATCTCTTCATAGCTTTTGCATGAGCGTGGGACATGCATAGTTTTAATATTCTTTTTATCTTCTATTTAAATAAGGGTATTTCTCAATCGTTTTTAACTCGATACTAATCATTTTCCAAGTTTAGAGTGTAAAAAAGTGTTCACGTTTCTCAATAAAAATGCTTCTAGATGTTTGAGTTTTTAGTGTTTTCTTTAAGAGAGTGCCATGTTCTTATTACCACTTGTTGGTTATAATTTTTTTAAAAATGTCCCATGAAAATCACTTTACCATATTTTAACAATGATTGATTCAACCGTGCACTTGAAATTTTCATAGAAAGATCATCGTCATGACACATCACACATATTTTGTCAGTCTTTTGATTTGGAAAGATTCGCAGTCTCTTTCATAATTGTGTAATTAAAGCATAAACAAATAGGAAGAGGTCATAAAGACATATGCATGCAAAAAATTTGATTAACATTACAAAACTGGCGAAAATTACAACAATATTTTTTCTCAAAGAAATATGAAGAATACTTCGAAATTTTGATGGAGACACAATGTATCTGGACACTTGCAACTTAAAAGTCAATATCATATTCGTGAGAGAGTGGATACACATCTTTTTTTTTCCAATTAGAAGATATACATCATGTTTGCAAAAATGTTTTTCCTTTTTTAAATAAAAAATATTCGGAGTTTTGGTCAAACAAGTTGGTTGGTCAATTCCTTTCGGTGATCAATATTGGCCAATCTTATAAGGTATTCAAAAACGAAAATGCCTACTCACCCATCTTCAATGGCTCAAAAGAAGCATTGAAATTCACTAGTCACCGTATTTATCACATCGTTGTAAAAAGTAAATTGACGTAAATTAAAATCAAACTCATCACATATATTTAGTTTATAAATTGTATGGAAAGGTGTATTCTATCATTAATACAAAATGGACCATTAACAACTTTAGTTAGAGTTATCCACTCAATGGCTTGATCAAACAAGATCGCAAGATCCTTTGATAAATACTGATATTTTGGAGTGTCACGCATCCACGCTCTTCCAAAGAAAACAATTCAATTATTTTTTCTGTATATCACATATTGTTCCATAAATTTCTTGTAATCATTTAATTTCTTTCTTTATAACCTATTATAATAGATATATCTGAGACTCACAAGAATGATGGATGAAACATTTTTATTGGAGAAATTACAGATAACTTATGCCTCGTTTGGTATGTAGAATTCATTTCGATGGATATGGATATGGATGTGGATATGGAAATGAAAATGGAAATGAGGTTTAAAAGTATGTTTGGTATATCGTGGAAATGAGGTATGATTTTTAGATGAAAAGACTTAAAAGCCCTTCTAAATTAAAAATCTTTTTTTTTAACTTTAGCCGTCAGGAGCTTCCACCTTCAGCCTTAAACCGAAGATGACGCCGACGATCACGATGATGACGCAGATGACGACGATGACGAAGATGATGCCGACGATGACGAAGGAGCGACCACAAGCAGCCTCACCGAAGATGAAGAAGATGAAGATGATGACGATGACAGTGAAAGAAGCTGGAGTCGCTGGTTCGTAGGTCTACAATGGATCGAAGAAGAGGAAGCTTAAGGTCTGTAATGGAGTCGCTGATTTGTAGGTGTCAAAGGTCTCTTTCGCCATCACAGATCCGTCCAGGTCACGGGAGGTTGCTGGGTGAGTGCTTCGTCTTCCTTGCAAGATGCCAGAGCAGTCGACGTCGCTTTCCGTTGGGTGAGTGCTCGCTCGCCGTCGAGGTCGCTGGTCAGGCATGGGCAGAAATGGAATTATCTCCATGGATTTACAAATCCAAGCTTTTGGATGGAATTGTAAATCCATGGTTTTGGTGGAATTGGCTTCCATGTGGAAGCCAATTCCATGGTATCAAACATGCATGGATATGGAAATTAATTCCATTTCCATATACATGCCTCCAAATTCCATAGTACCAAACGTGACCTTAGTACTTTGGGAGTAGGTAAGTATCTCTCATGCCTTTGTCCTTATACTTGAATGGTTTGTTACATTGGATCTTATTTATGTTAAGAGAAGCTGACAGTTATATATGCTAATTCTCTAACTCACCAAAGTCACCCAATGTATGTTAAATACCGTTGATAAGTCATTATGAGTGTTACTTAGAAGATTTCAATTCTAAACTTCATGTAGCTAACTTATCTCTACTCATATCGTGCCTTTTTGGGAACTTCATTTCCCAACGGAGCATGTAATTCGAAATAAAATCATCTCAAAATCCATAAATACATCTCGAAATACATAAAAACCATATTGAAATCTGCAAAACCATCTAAAAATTCGTAAACTCCGTTCTCCCAATGGAGTTCCCAAACATACACATCATCGTTGTGATCTAATTAAAAAAAGCGTTTATGCATAAATTTACTCTAAAAGTTTTCTTCCATGAAAAATATTGCTCTAAAAGTTTTTAGAGAAACAATATTGTCAAATGTTTCAAAATAGAGTAATATTACCCAATTTTATTAAAAAGTTAATGTTAACCATTAGAAACTAATGTTAATTGTTAATATTTTTAACCATAAGGGGTAACATTACCTCATTTTAAAACTTGTTGGATAACATTGGGCTTGTTTGATGGAACGTTTTAAAAAGTTAAACGTACGTTCAACATTGTGTATTTTTCTATGAAACAAGATGATCCCCTCCACATATTTATCTTAACTTACGTAAAAGTACTTCTCTACCGCGTTCTCAAACGGTCATTTTTTTTTTTTGGAAAAGCTTGCAAACAACGCTACTTCAAAGAAGAACTTTGAGATGAAGTTCCACCCTAACCCAAATAGCAGTCATGTCATCCCACGGACTGTGGACTATTTATTTATTTGTTGTTTATAAAATAATAGAGCCAAAATCAAAAAATTAAATAATAGAGCGGCGTTCAAACAAGTACGTACGGAATGCGTTGTAAGCATGTCGTTTTCTTGTTTAGTACTGTAAAGGACTGCTCATTAATTATCAAACATGTTGCGTAGCTTAGTTGGTAAGACGTTATTATGATAGCTTAATATATAATTTTGAATTCTAATTTTTTTTGTTTTTCATAACAAGGAGACCGAAAAAAATTAACAAGCAATAAATGAACAAGAAAACAATGCTAACCAGTAATTTACTTATTTGTTCCATCTCAAACTTTAAGAGAAACAGAAGTACTTGATTTGGATGGATCAGATAATGATAAAAAAATTATAGTAATTTATTAGATCAGGTATAATTTTTTTATTTGATCCTGTCTAAATCACGGCCCATATATATATTTCTGACATTGAATCGGCCTTACAGTTTGAAATCTAAATAGGACAGAAACGTCAGTTTCTAACGTTTGTTAATAATTAGTTAATTACTATCACAAAAATAGATAAACAATGCCAACTGGTCACACTAAAACTGCAGAAAATCTTACGTAAATAGATATATTACACAAAACAAGCGAAAACAAAATCAACAAAGAAAAGATTTTCATCACGCCTTCAAAGTCAACTCCGCGTTGGCGTAAGTGTGGATAATTAATCCATCCTGTTAAGTTCCATTTATAAAATGTATTTTTCAAAAATAATAATTATTTTTGGAGGCCGCGTCATCTTATAAGTAGATAATGTCATGTTTGGGAACGCGACAGAGAAGTACTTTTACGTAAGTCGATGTAAATATGTGGATGAGATTATCTTGTTTTATGAAAAACACTGTTAAACATGCGTTTAACTTTTGCAAACGTTGTTCCAAACAAACCCAATTTTTGGAGGCAGCGTCAGATAAGATAAACTGCTTGGGTTCATTTTTATAAGCCAATCAAATTTCAAACAAAGCTGGCAATATATTCATCCATTAGCTGCGGATTAATTATGATTATGTGATGATGTTCTTATTAGATTAAAGGTTTAAACCTATTTTAATATTTATAGTTACCCTAATTTGGATTTTGGTTCATCAAGTTTAAAAGTGGTGGTTTTGATTCCTCAAAATTCACTCCATCTAAACTGTTAATTACTATAGTTTTAAAAGGGCCTAAACATAACGTTAACACAATTAATTTTACTTATGTGTCAATGACTTTACTAATTATTGTGAAATAACTTCATAATTAGATCATATAACATGAAAACAATTCTTATATCATCTGTCCTTGTAGTTTGAAGCTTCTTTCTTGGTTTTTACTTTTTAATGTTGTATTTTTTTATCTTTCATTTTTTTGTCTATGAAATTATTAACATATAGTTTTATATAAGGACTTTGAAGTTTAACAGCGTTATTTAATATCATTAAATTTAGGGACTAAAACAAAAATCCTAGGGATCAAAACAAAAATCCATTCAAAGACAAGGGATTAAAACCAAATTGGCTAAAAGAATATATACCATTTAAAACTACAGTAGCTAACAGTTTTAGAATGAGTGACCTTGAGGAATAAAAACCATCATTTTTAAATTTTAGGGGCCAAAACCCAAAGCAGTGTAAACTATATGAACAAAAAATAGGTTTAGCCCTAGATTAAATTATATGTAACTCACATGAGCTCATATATACAATAACAAGCATTATCTTTGTTAGATGAGGTTGGCTATATAAACCTTCTGACTTTATTGTGCTTGATCAAGAACTAAATATTTTGATAAATTTTTCATTGATCCATGTTATGAAGATTTGATAAAGCTTTATGTTAGTTATTAATGGCCTAACACAACTCTTTTCAATCATTCTAAGTTGGAACTAACTATAAAACATAAGCGAAAGCATGGGGTTGTATATAAAATAAAGTTTAAGGGATGGATAATAGATAATTAGAGGGTTATTTTAGGGTTATTTATTAATAATAAGAATTGTTTGGACACAGTTTAGAATAGGAAAAATTCGTGGAATTCAGCCATATTATAATAAAATCAAAACAAGCAGTGTTCAAAGGTACATGCTGTTTCAAAATGCACAAATAACGGAAGTACCATATACGGCGGTACGGTGTGTTGTTTTCCGTTTTAGAAATAAATTATTTAATGTTCCCAGAACCTATTTGTATTAACCATATAACCTACTTTTTTAACATGATTTATAATCTATAAAAAACATATATGAAAAAAAATTTTATTTCAACTTATGTAAACTTATAGCAAACAGGCCAGTGCCTTCCTGTATATATTTAGGGGAAGGTGTGTATGTGTATATGTGAGAGAGAGAGAGAGAGAGAGAGAGAGAGTTCAATTTTGGTTGGAACGTGCATGCATGCGTGGCTGTACGTGTTTGCTTGCGGGGAGGATGAAATAGCAAAACTAGCAAGTCACTGCTGTTCTTTCTCCGGTCGCAAAGCAATTCCAAATCAATTTTGCTTTCTACTGGAAATTCATGGTCCTTTGGAGTTCCAACCGTGGAATATGATTCAGGGCCTCCTTATTTATTAGCATTTACTTTTACAAAGATTTTTCACAACCCTGATATTCTCCAAAACAAAAAAAAATACATCACTTCATAACAAACGTGTTAGGCTCAAAATTATGAATACAAGGATATAATTCATTTGAAAACGTAATAAAAAAGTACTTTTACGTAAACTGATATAAATATGTGAAAGAAATTATCTTATTTTACGAAAAACACTGTTAAACATGCTTTTAAGTCTCATCAACACTTTGCCAAACAAGCTGAGTATCTTATCAAGTCAGATTTAAGTATCATCAGACTTAACTGAAAATAATATTCTTGACAAGGTTTCTTCTGCCCGGAGGATTCAAGCACTTGATCTTTACTTAAGAGGATTCGAGAGAAATTCACAAACCACTCCTTTTCATAGGACCCGACCATTGTTAATATTATTATATAGAGAAGAATGTTAATAATAAAATGCATTATGTTAGCCATATATCACCAAAAGTTTACATATATTCACGTAGATGGTTGAAATACAAGATAATCTTCTGACTAACATAAAATTGTGAGTGGGCTTGGCATGCTTAGGTTTCCCTTCTATCCTATCTGTTGAGGCATTAGTAAGCTTTTCTGTGTCAAAATTCTCAAAAAACTGTTAGATTGTTCATTATAAAGTCAAACAAAAAACAAATTAAACTGAGACTTCAAAAACTGCACTTCATTGTGAGTCTACTCATGGCATCATTTATCTCTTCCTTCTGCGCCTGTAAAGAAAAAAGTTCAATTTAAAACTAACTAAACATGAGAAACTAGGTCCACGAGTTTGTGAGCGATGCAATAGAAAAAAGATACCCCCCAAAAGGGGGAAACAAGAGTTCTTGTTACCTTGAGGGTTTACTATCAGAACAGATTCATTATTGAAAAACAAAACATGCAAATTTAAGTCCTCATGTTATTGAAAGACTTCACAACAAACACCTTTAAGAGCCATACCAATTCAAGATCCGTCCAAAGATAAATGGGTTTTCGAGGAGGCTCAATCACCTGATATAATGCATTCCACCATGCATCTGACAAGTGCTGTCGTTTACGCCAATCAAAGGCCATTTCGCATTCAAGTGTATTGGGCTGCGCACAATGTGATGTTGATACTGCATTTCTCTGTCAGCAAGTGGGGAACATATAACGTAGATTCCATTTTCCAAAATCAAAAGATAAAAGGGTAAGTAGAGTCAATCAGCCAGGTGAATTGAACTACCATACCATCTCCTCAGTTTGCTTATGAGGCGATCTGTGCATGATCAAGTGGCCAGGGAAGTTAGTTTGTTCACCAGTTTCTCTCAACCTTCCTTTCATGGCACTGACAACCCTACATTTTCCAGCTCCACGTTACAATTCCTTCTTTTTTTTGGGGTCACGGGGGAGATTCAGGAGACTCAGAAACAGACTTGAGAGGGGTAATGGAGAGTGCGAAGGGACGTAGGTAAGGACCACATGCTTGACATAAAGCTCTTAAGAGGGACCAATATCAACTTATTTGCATATTGGACGTCATCCAATATCAACTTATTTGCATATTGGACGTCATCCAAAAGCTCTGAAGTCCAACATTACTTGCTGCCGATTTCTATAAATAAAACTGAAAGAAATCATGTCAGTGAAATTACCTTCCATCTCCAAGAATTAGGCATCTCTTGTTCAACTGAGATAAGGCAGATTCGGCAGCATCTTTCGTCTTGAAGACAACAAACGCTCTACCTACCAGCAGTCATCCAACAATCAGTAATCAAATTGTGTCATGTGGCACGGACACAGAGAGAGATTAGCAACTTTTTGAAGGGTAAAGAGTAGGGTATGAATTACCATATCGTGAATTGAAAGTACGACTCCACTCTATCATCTTTGCATCGACACACTCATCGAGCGTACACCAAATGAGATCCTGAAAATGAGTACACCAAACCCTCTCATGACTATGACATGGCATCAGCTTTATAGGAGAAAGAAGCAAGATATTACTTTAATAGAAAGTGGATTAAATGGAAATAACAGCGGTAAATTCAGATCATATACAATACCTCTACTTCATATGATGTGCAGGATGGATCAAGATTACTCAGTAAAATAAGGCAGCCTGACTCTTGAGCTTCCCTCAGTTTTTCATCCCAATTCTACCAATAAATCAGAAAGAAATGTGTAATTCTAAATTTTATGAAATATATTAAGTAGTTTATCTGATCCACAATCTCTTTTTAACACAATACAGCTGCAAGGAGAAATGATAATGAGAAATTATGTAAAGGAACCTCCTTTGAGGTATTAGTCATTTTGTTCTTCTCTTGTTAATAGAATAATCTATAATTCCTTTGTTGCACTTTGAAAACAATTGTTTGGTCCCATATTAAAATTAAATTTCAAATTAATCTTTACCAAACCAGGACTGAGTATATCTTATTTTAACCAGTAAACCAGATCCAAGTTTTGCCACACTGCTCAAAAAAAAATTAACAGTAGATATCCGCAATTCTATTAAGTAAAATTTACCGATAAACTTCAAAATAATCTCAAAAGCAGCTCATTTACATTGAAAACTCATTTACTTCAAAATAATCTTAAGCTAAAAGCAGCTCATTTCTCGGCTGGTAAACTGCTTGATGATTTCAAGCAAAAGCATCTCTAGCAGTTACAATAGTACAAGATGCAAGATCGTGAAACTAGCTAGAACATCCACTATTATCAACTATAAATAAGAGCTTACCGGTTTCATAAACCATCTTCTTTTCTCCTGCAACCATGAAGGAAATTGGTTTACAACAGACACTCAAGTCATGTGCAAAACATGCATTTTTAGAGTTCGCAAATTATATGTTCTTTAACTAAGACTCTGAATTCTTTTATCTTGATTTTAAAACAGGTTATCAAGATGAGCCATTAATACAAAACATTTCCACAGGACATTTAAGCAGTGATAGATTAAGGACTTCTATATCATTGTATAAAATTGTGGATTTAAAATTGCCTGAAGTGACTGAAAATACTTCATTGCTGTTCTAAAATGAATATCATAGCTATTTATAGAGAATATTGTCATAAATCAAGAAACCTATTAACAAATACAATTAATTATTAGTTCACCAATCATAAAAAATAGTTACATTTGCTGAACAATTATATTTAACAACACCATCAATGAATTTAATACCCCACCTCAAACACGAGATGGGATAATGTAACCATCTTGAGTTTGCCTACCAAGGTGCATAAGCAGTCTATCTTGTGTGATTTGGTAAATAAACCACTCTTTCCAGTCTTATTTATAAAACACTTTTAACTGAATCATATAAATTAAGAAAGATGTTAACATTAGTGAAGATTTTTATTTTTTTTTCAACAATCACTATAACATTCCCAAATTACCCTTAATTAAATCTATAAACTTCTACTTTTGACCTTTAAAGTCAAACATGCCATATGTGGGCATTTTTCAAAATAATTCATACATGCTCTATTGAGCTTTATAAAGTATTTTATATCATATTAAGGACAAAGCAAAACCCTAGAAGGTGTCTTATATTAAGGATTATAGGGAGTAGTGAGTTGACCGGCTGAAAAGAAGATAGAGAATTTGGGAATATCCCCAGAAGCAAAGGGTTTTGTCACCAGGGGCATGGACCAGGAAGGACGAGTCAAATGAGAATACCAAATAAGAGACACCTATGTGATGACATTTAGGAATTGGTTTTACTCAGTCAAGAACTATATTGAATTGAAATGCTTCAGCAAAGACAAAAAAACTTCAAGAAATTCTCAAAGGAATGAATCACCACATAGAAGGCCTTCAGGAAAGGAAGCTAGCACAAACTTGAAGAGATTCCCGTTGGAAGAATCACCGAAAAAAAAATTGGAGTGATTCTCAAAAACATAAATCACTAGGCAGACAATTCATAGCGATTCTAAGAAAAACAAATCACTAGGCAGAGAGGTCAGCAATCCTCAAAGAAATAAATCACTAACCAGTGGTGTCAAGGTGATTCTTAAAAAAAATGAACAGAAAAGTCAAGTGATTCTCACATGAAAGAAACACTCTACAGAATTACAGAGAATAATAGAGAGACTTCAATACTAAAAGAGAAGGAAGGAGGATAGAGGTTTGCAAAACATCGACAGCGCTGTTGCTCAATATACTCTAACCCTAATACCATGTGAGATTCAAAATGCTTGCAGTGAATAAAACTATTTCATTGCTCTTCTAAGTGACTGCATGGCTACTTACTGAAATATCATATATGAAGCTATCTACCCACAGCTACAATTAATGAGACTTGTAACTACGAGACCAAACATCTATACTAATTACATCTACATGACAAACTTATTCAATAACATCATTGATTACATTTCAAAGAAACTATGCATCCTTTTCCACCATTTTGGGGATATTAGTTGATGTAATTTACAATAAATTTGTTCAAATAGCAAACCATAATGAAATTGTTAAGACATACATTGCCTGGCCTTCCAGTGACCTCCATAAATTCTCTGCAGCTTTTTGTTACTTTGCTCAATCCAAGCTCAGAAGCACCCTCATGAAACAGATTTCTTCTCTTGTCAAAATCCTCTTTCCTAGTGGATTCTTTACTTTGACTACTGGACTGCATATGGTCTAGCATCTTCCTCTTTTTGTATGGAAAAGAATCTGATGTGTTCTTTGGCATGGCAATGTCAGGCCTCGCTTCAGCTTTCTCATAAATTTGGTGGTGAGGCATACCAAACGGCTCGGTCCTCTTATTCACAAGTCTGGGCCTTGATATCGTATTACTGATCCTAAGCTTCTTCTTGTTGAAGATTTCCTCCACTGCAGAACAGCAGACGTTGGAATAAAGTCAGGAAACTAAAGCATCAGGGAATGCCACCTTACAGCAACTATAGACTGCTCTCTTGAAACATTCTTGTAATTGTAGATCAAAGGTCAAGGATTTCCTATGCTTTGTTCACAATTTAGTTCATGAAGATGCCGGGCAATAAAACAGAGAATGGTACCTGACCTTTGATTCCATCAATAAGATCTTCAAATTTATCCGATATTGAAAGGCTACTAAAATTAAAGCAATGCTTGAAAAAGAAGTCTGCCATCTTTAGCTCTGCTTCTGATGGCTCAAGATTTCTTTTGTCCTTTGCAGTGCAGACAACATTGCATTTTCCAATTATGCTTTCCTGAGAAACGAATTTATTGTTCGGGTGAATATGACATAAACTCTTACAAGATGACAAAGATGCATTTTTTGACAACTCATATTTTAAAAGTTAAAGGCTCTACTTCAGATTTGATATGACATATAACTAGACCACTGCTATTAAAAACAAAATTTTACATATGCTAAAATGATTGTCACTAAAATTGAAAATTTCGCAGGAGACAAAATTTTATAAAAGAAAACTACAAAATTCTGCAAGCCCTTTAAGTCATATGTATGCACTAACACCATGACAACATGGTGGCACGTCACTCATCTCATAATACTTGTTTTTCGCAGTCACTCTCAGGATAGGACAGGCTTATTCATAAGGAAAGCAAGTCATGAAATGACTAGAACAAAGTTCTCAAAACAAAAAAGGAAAAAAAAAAGGTCGCATTTGCATCACTTCCCCTGGACCTTCCCTCTGAGGAACCCGAATTAGGGGGCATGGCTAAATGTCTTCTTCTCCCCCTTCCCCCATATTTCTCAGTTCCAAATCATATCTCACTACTCTGCAGGTACGTTTTAACACCATACCAACAAACATTAAAGTTTAAAGCCTTCCATCAAAAGGCATTTACGCAAAGAACTTGTACAAGAACAATGCCTGCAAGGTTGAGAGTAAGGGAACAGTACGAAACAATAAAGAAAAGCAAAAAGCGTCGCAGCATAACGTCTCTGTATGCATATGCACCTTTTAATTTTTATGGGGGTTAAAAACCGATCCCGTGAATATAGTTTTTAAATAAAAAGGAAGACACTGTACATATAGCGATTCAAATGATTCTCTGGATTAGCACACAAAGCATCTATGGTCTTTCTATAGGGATGGGTCCCAAATTGAATAAATTTATTCACAAAGCATTCACTAAAAATGACAACTTTTAGAAAGTAATTGCTCAATACAAAGACAAGAAAGATTTATGTATAACCATATTTCGGCTATTCAGGTTCCTTAAACCAACAGATAATGTCTATTCCTTCACTAAATCTTCCTTTCGTTGTCTCTAAATCTTTAATACTTACAACATATAACATTAAGACACAGTAAAAGTTAAAAATTTAGAAAAAATAATAAGTATATCGGCTTACCAGACTATTGACATTTGAAACACCTATGCCTTCACCGCATGCTAGAAATAACTCTTTCCAATGCGGCTGATAATCTCCTAAGAAATGACGAATTTCAACAGGACGTAAAAACCAGATGACTCTCACCTTCTTTTCATGTCTTGGAGTCTCACATATCTTCACAAGCATACCGATAGATGTTTCAAAATCACCTGTTTGGTAGAAGTAGGCACAATCATATAGGAAGTACTCTACGCCCTGGTAAGTGAATGACTCATAAAACTGGATGTCTTTATTATTCTGACCAACTCCCCTCTTGTTGCCCCACTTAAACTTTATCTTATCTTCACCATTTGTCTCTGTTGGCCGTGGCATTGCTTGTGTTGTCAATGCTCAAAAACAAAAGGCGGAAACCTTTCCCCAGAGGTTAGATTCTCGAGAATATTACAATGCTTTCAGCGATTCTGCGCTAACTAAACATTTCCCCCGCGGTTCAGCTCCCTAGAATATAAAATCAATCCGTCGTCATGAAGGTTTGAAATAAGCCTTTAAAGGAGAACAATCACAGAACCACACGGCCTGCTTAACCCTGATCCCACAATAATCAAACATCACATTTCCTGAGGAAAATGGCCGTAATGAAAGGAAGCAGTAGAGCGTAAAGCAGAATAATCCCCTCCTTCCTTAAGCAACCGGCAGGTATTATTAGCATCGCCAGTTAAATGAATCATCAGAAGGCATAGAAGAGGAATATCTGCAGCATTCGCTATCAACAGTTTTGGTAGCTTACAAAACAACCAAGGTTACGGCAATATTTAAAATCACAAACAAATGTAGACTGAAACCATCAGACAAAGGCGACAAAAACCAAAAAATTCAGCTAATCGATTTCCAACGACGGGAAGGATGAAGGAAAAAGCTCATAATCCCCATCCAAAGAAAAAACCCGAAACAGGGCAAGCATCAGTGAAACAAAACCATCAAGACGTTGGAGAAAATTTGGTTACAGTATCAACATGCATGGAAGAAAACATAACGTGAGGTAAAAGCAAAGAAAAAAACCCACCTTTCACGTTGCATCACTAGAAGCGTCTGAAAGTGACTATTCAGTAACAAACGACGAAAGATAGAGGGAGGGAGGTGTTAAGAGAGTATTGGAAGATGAGGAGGGAGATGCTCAAACATGTTTTGAAAAGGAACAAGAGTCACAAGAACCAGAAACAAAAAACCACTGTGAAGAGAGAAAAGAGAAGGAGGAGGAAAATGGAGTGAGAGAAGGAAGGAAGAAAAAAACTCAGAAAATGAGGTTTGAGTGAGGACTGAGGGTGAGTGAGAATAAACTGCAAGGTTGAGCACTTGAGAGAGGAAGCAGAGGAAGGTACTGGGAAAATAGGAATTGAGAAGAAATAGGGGTCAAGGTCAAAATATTTCCCGAACTATGTAAGGCATGAATTCCATCTCAACGATTTCAGAGGGTGCTTTCGGTAATTCACTTTTTCACCTCTCCTCCCTTTTTTAGTCATTCTTTTACGTATTGTTTTCAACCATTTTACAAGCAAAGCCGTATTTATCTAAAAATTAAATATTTTTTTCATTTTTAACCGAATTAACTATATATCTCTTATATCTCCCCGTTTGCTACAATAGAATTAATTTTAATGGAAATAGAAATAAAAATTGAGATAGACGTAAAAATGGATATGGATATAGACTTTAAAATTACGTTTGATATGACATGGAAATGAAGATGGAATCCATATCTTTTTATTGGGTCCGTTTGGCAACGCGGTGGAGAAGCACTTTTACACAAGTCGAGGCAAATATGTGGAGGAGATTGTCTCGTTTTGAGGAAAAACATTGTTGACATGCTTATAAGTAGAAGCACCGCGTTACCAAATGTTAATTTTTTTGAAAATGTAATAAAAAAACTATTTTACCCTTAACTAAATTATAAACTAAAAAGGAAATAAAAACTTTTGGTTCATTGAAACCCAAATGAACTCAATAGGTTTGGGTATGGAATGGAAATTAGATGTTTTGTGAAATTGAATTCTACGATGAAATTACAATTCTATTACACCAAACATAACTACATCATGAAATTAAATTCTAATTCTAATTTCATCCTCTCATTTTCTACCCTAATAAACGGTCCCTATATTTTTCTCCATGTATGACTATTTTCTATCCCGCTTGTCCTTGCAAACATGCACAATAGTAACCGTACGGACGTGGCAGAGGCATGTTCCTTCTTTTTCTCCGCCACATTGGCACCTTCGGGATTTTCTGAAGTTAATAAAAAAATGCAAAGTAATAAACATTCAATCCCACGCACTATTTTTAATTTTTTAAAATTTTCAAATGCTTGAGGGAAAAGATATAAATGGAAAAAATATGGTATTACTTAAGACAATTAATGTCAGCTACTGAATGATGGATATAATTGAAAATTACGTAATTATTTAAGGGTTAGTTTGGCATCAAGGTTTTGAAACCTAGGTTTTCTCTTTCATACTCTCTTTTTACTACTATTTCTTACTTTCCTCTTTCTTACTTTTTCTCTCTTTCTCTTTCTTACT
>JANTPZ010014236.1:0-10036 GCA_025593235.1 Vachellia pachyceras
CGATGCTGCAGATGCGGTCATTGTAAAACTGGGGGATGAAATGAAATAAAATGATGTAGATTCAATTCAAGTAGCAGATGAGGGAAGATGGAGACTATGGGCAGCTTTTATAGAGAGAGAGAGGGATGAGGGAAGGGACGATGTTCGCCACGTGGGACTCATTCGTAAATGGGGAGAGCGGGGAAGCCGTTGAGCAGGGTCCCACCAATGTTTTGGGGGGGAAGGCGCGTGTTTGTGGCGCGTTGTTGGATTTGCCGGGAAGGTGGTTTCAGTGATGGGATATTCAATTCTGGGGACTACGCGCATGGGCCTCGTGTGCTCTTTTGGTCAAATATCAACAACCATTCCTGCATCGCTCCACATCCTATGTTACTGTCTGTACAGCCTACCAGGAACACACATGTCAATCTTGGAAGAGGTGGTAAACCAACCCAAAAAGAAAGGAAGCGTATATATGGCTTGTAACGTGTTTTTGTTTGGTAACGTTTGGCTTGTAGTCATAAGCACGTTCAACAGTATTTTTTTTGTAAAACGAGACAATCTTCTCCATATATTTGCCTCGACTTATGTGAATAAGCTTATAAGTACTTCTCCACTGCTTTACCAAACGGATCCATTATGAAAGCTATATAGAAAGTGTGGTGGGAAGGGTGCAAAAGGTTGAGTTATATTTGCACCGAATCCATTTACATGAGCAACTGGCCGACCTCGTTGTTTTACCTTAAAAACAAACCACCCCCCCCCCCAATTAATGGATCTATTTGAGAAAGAGAGCTTTTGAAGTGTTCAGAAACTTTACCAAACATTTTCCATCTTTTATCTTCTCACTCTACTCCTATCTCGTGTGTGTGTAGATCACCCTCGGCAAGGGAGGGTGGCGGATCTTCTTGTATTTCAGTAGATTCAGTTACACCCATAACTTCTAAAAAATTAGGTATGTATTAATATTATGTGACTTATTTTCCATCTACTCATTTATTAATTTCGAACCCACTAAATTTTTACTTAAATATTTCTCAAAAGATATTAATAATAAGTTCAACTTACCTTTTAAAAAATAGTTTGCACCAATGAGTCCGCTATAAAACCTGGCAAATCCTATTTGCAACATTTCATACGTTCTGATTGTTATTACGCTCAAGTGGGAACGTTGGATGATGATGAACATGGGGGATTGAAGGTAACACCATTTCGAACCCCACATGCTATGCTGATTATAAGACACTAGCTGTGTATTATTTAACTGAATCCACAGGACAAGATTGTTAAGAGTTGGAGACGCCTGTTTATAAAGGCAGACAAGCCGTCACAGGAGCATGCTCATTTTGGCTATTTAATTTCTTTTTGTCTACCCTTCACTTGCACCACGAGGCAGAGTGCTTACAGAATTGCAAAAATGGCGGCCGCTTAATTAATTTAATTGACATGTTCATCATGCTGATAATGTCTAATTAATTTAACTTCCAATCGAGTCTTTTCAACATCGAGATGTGATGCTATGAGATTGAATGACTTTAAATATTGGGCAAAAGGTGAGCGTTCATATTTGCCATAACGAGAGAGTATTATTAAAGAAAGGGTGTTGGATTGGATCAATCTTCACGGTTCTATACGATCCAGAACCTATCGACATTAAATTAAAAAATCAGCTCAAAGATCCGTACACGACTGCATCTTTGTTTAAGAGCACGTTGGGAAGCTATTTTAAAACTTAGGTTTCAGAGATTCTGAGGTAAAACCTAGATTTTGAAAAGTGATTTATGTTTGGAAAGTTATAGCTTTTATGGATTCCGAGGTAAAAAAGTGGGTATGAAAGAGGAAAGTAAAAAAGAGAAAGAAATAAAAAGTATGAAACAGAAAATAGAAAAAAGTATAAAATAGAAAGTATGAAAGAGAAAACATAGATTCCAAAACCTAGATTTTAAAACCTATATTTTGTAATTGGACCGCAAAATAAACCCTAAATTAAACAACAACAAAAAAGCGTTCTATTATTAAAATTGTTTGTCAGTTGCCCTTGTTGTCTGGGCCTACAATTTGCGGCTTCTCCTTTATCGATAAATACAAAGCCAAATCAGACTCCTAGGCTATTCATTTTCAAGATATTGCCGACAGATTCACCTTTCAAAGTTTTTGGCTTTGTTTAGTAAGCCATTTTACCCAGTGGATGTATTTACTGAGACAAAATTCCTTTCACATAAACTGCCTCAGATTCTGTGTCCGTTTTTTCAACGGGCTATTCAAACGGAGCCAAATTTTAATTACATCCTTGCTAAATTGAATACTATATGTATGTAAACAGGTATTAGATTTTTATTACATCCTTACTAAATTTTAATATGTGAATCCATTTAAATTATATATACTAGCAAATCATTCTCATTCGCTTTAAAATAAAAAAATTGTTCACATTGTTTATAGTCCTGATTCCGTCGCTGCTTTCAACTTTCATATCACCCTCGTTGTTACAATAAGCAGATCTAACACTAATGAAATGGGTTAGTTTTTCATGACGTAACAAGATATAAGTTTAAATATTTACTGAAATCTAGTAAAAAAAAGAAAGAAATCTTCACTGGAAGGCTTACTTTCTTTACATCTAATATTCAATAATATATTAATAGAATTACCTCCGACAAAAAAGATACTTGTAAGTAATGAAAAAAAAAATCTCACAGAGAATTTAGCGGAGGGTCTAATATTTTGTAAATCAAAATTTAAATCTATAACAAGATAAGTGCCCGACACTGGTACAAGAAACCCGTGCTCATACAAACGGGAAATTCATATGATCCCATTGATTGAGGAACATTTATATATACATAAACTTAGAGGAACTTAAAAAACATATATGAAATATATATAATCTTAATAAGTACATCTTTATAAGGTATTACTTATAAATTTCATATGTGTAATTTCTCTCGCATATTTACCTCGAAATCTATAATCGTTCTCCCAACAGACTTTCCAAGCAAATCCATAATTGGAAGGCGGGCACAATGTGATGCATATGGAAAAACAGGTCGGTGCTGACGAGGAATGAGTGGCTTTTGAGTTGGATCGTAGCAATACAGAGAGTAGACCATCACCGACACCTGATAATGATGTTACGTGTAGCTTAATTAAATGGTAGACTAGTTGAACTGTGAAACGAGTAAATTGTGCTCAAATCCCACCTTGATATAAAAGACTCACGGGGAGAGGGCAAAATCTCGAATTCAAATTAATTCGCCGATCAAATATATAAAAATGCAATACAGCAGAAACGTTATACTCTAATGGCCCAAAAAGTTTTTTCAAGGCTTCTTTGGAAATCCCATGGAGAATGGATTTTACAGAGTTTGAAATAAAATCCAAATTTTTTTAAAAAGGTAATTGTGTTTGGAAAGTTATGATGAGAATAACTTTTATGGATTTCAAGACAAATAATAAGTGAGAAAAATGAAAGAGAAAGAAAAAAAGATGAAGGATGAAAGAGAAAATTTATTATGAAAACGTGTAATTTGATAAAAAAATATTTTTTAAAATATGTTTTGTTAAAAAATATGAATATTTATTACAAAACTTATGTTTGGAAACGGTTCATTAGACAACCCAAAAGTGATGTGTGACTATCCCAAGACAACGCACTAAGATGGCGTGTTCCTTCACCTCACGATGACACTGAGTGGAGTGTTTCTGTTTGAGTTTAAATATTTAGCGAGGTTTAATTTTTTTTAAAAAATAAATAGATTCATTTATCGATATATATATATATATGTATGTTCAAATCCTTCGTTTTCTTCTATCAATAGAACTTTCATTACCAACCAATACAACCTTCATGCACCCTTTTTTACTATGAACTGTTTACTAGGAAATTTCGAATCGATATTTGCAGGGTGAATTGCAATTTTTCACATGGATAAATTAATCCATGTTCTCAGAAATTCTGGGACAAAATATCCTCGTATTTAGTTTTGCAAACCACCGAGGACCCAAACGGGCACTTTGGTCAACCTCTACAACGATGACTTGCGAATGTGTCAAACATCGCATGTGCTGGTTCCACGCAATAGCATAGGTTGTGCCACGTAACTTGCGTCTTAAAGTTTTAAACACAATAACTAAAAATGCTGTTAAATTTCAAGTAGCAGCTTTATATGTTGTGCCCTTTTAAAGAACCATTAGAAAATGTTTTCTTAGTTCGGATGTATTTTGAAAAATGAAAATTTATTTAAAAAATTATTGTAAAGGTGCTTTTTAATGAAAAATGATTTAAGTAAAAAATGGATCTCGTTAAACCTAGAATTTTCATGTATATGTCGCGACTTTAAACCTTCAGGTCGCAACTTGTAATGTTAAAGTGTGTGTTTGGAAATCCGTTTGTAGAAATGAGTTTACGGATTCTGAGAAGAATCTACGTATTTCAAGATGGTTTTTATGGATTTCGAAATGGTTTTTGCGGATTTAAGATTATTGTTGCCTTGGTTTACATGCAACGTGAGGAATAAGTTCTTCCGAAACATGCACCAAATCATGATCCAAGATGCATTTAGGGTATAAGGAATTTTTTTCTCATTCTCCCAATAATGTATTTCACCCATAATACTTACCAAACACTCATTCTGAATAAATTCGCCAGCTTCCTAGCCCATTCTCAAACGTGCGGTACGGGAATGTTGGGAAGCGTCAAGGAAGCTGATCAGATGGCGCGTAGTTTTCAAATGAATTAAATAATAATGTGACTGAGATATATATATATATATATATATATTATGATTGACCACGTCAAATGTACGTGGAGTATATTAATTGCTCAGATAAGATCAGTGGAAATTGAGTTTCCTGAGATGTACAGGTTGACCATTACCCAGTAGTCCTTGGAAACTTGCAAATCGATCTGTAACAGTGCGCGCCCTTCAATAAACTCCGGGTGTTATACATGATTAATTTTTCAGCTATTTGTTGAAATATCCTTCGACATCACAATTAAGTAAGTGGGCACTGTTATCTTATCCTCTTTAATTCATCCTAACATATATAATTAGGATATATAGCCGCGTCACGTATAATCTGTTACGAGTGCATGAATGGATCTCGTCTTCTCAGAAATTGCGTGGCACAATCCAAGGATGTTTGTGTGAAACTCCGAACGAAGACCACCAGAGTGGCCTTCTGGTGAACTTACAAACAAGGCTGACCTGGGAATGGGTCAAAGCTGACGGGTGTTGGTACCACACGCTGCGTCCCATGGCTCTCAAAAAGCCGATGACATTGGATTGGAGAGATTTCTGTGTCAGGAATTGTGTACCAACAATAAGGCACAGCATCAAGATTATAGGTTGGGTTGCGAATGCCATAGAGAAATGTTTTACATACGTTGAGCGGTAAAGGAAACTAATTTTCTAGTTTCATAAAAAGATACTGTTAAATAGAATTTTAAACTTTTTTAGAAGTGTTATCAAATTGGATCTATATTTGATTCCATGTTTTAGTGCAAACGACCTCAACGCCCAAACCGATCGATGAGAGTGGAAGACTGGGAGGGTCACCCTGAACAAGGATGCGATCTGCCAATACGTCAAGTTCTGATGACATCATATGTCTTAGGTCAGACGGCTTCGCATCTTTTGTTCTTTTGGGGTACATCGGTCAATTTTAATAAAAGTTGAGTTGCTGACATGGGATTATATTAGTGTGCATTTGTAAATCCGTTAAAAAGTTTTTTTTTGATGTAAATCAAAACAAATATCTAAGAGGAATTTTATTTTAATTGTATGCGTGGAAAAAAAAGAGAAAACAAATTTTATTGAAGGGCGCGCACTGTTACAGTCAACAATGTCAATATTAAGGAAATTACGAAAGGCAACGTGGCCGTGGACTCGTATGGTTTCCATCGAACTTATTTCATTCAATGATGCCTTCTGTGGAATTGATTGCATGAAAAAAAAACCAGAATTCAATTTTCATTTCAATATGCACCATCGCATTTATTTCAATTTTCACTTCATATAATACATGTGTGTGTTTGGGGGGCCATAGCCTCTTTTATGAGAAAATGTGCTGAGAATAAGCACAATATGAGCAAGGAATCGCATCACAGCTCCCAACATGCACCAGCCGGAATTCGAACTAGGGTATGTACCATGACAGGGTACTATGCTCATCTAAAACTTGAAAACCAGCTCATAGTGTTATTTACTATTCATAACATCCACTATCAGCATATGTTTGACAGTTGATTAAAACTGTATGGTGTTTGTGAATAGTTGAGAGAACAGTTTTATAGATTTTGAAGTAAGTGTGTCCATTTGGGAACGCGGTAGATAGGTACTTTTACACAAGTCGAGGTAAATATATGAAGGAGATTATCTCATATTGCAGAAAAACACTGTTGAACGTGCGTTTGACTTTTATTAACACTCCGCCAAACAATCTCAGTATGTGAGAAGAGTTTTATCTCAACTTACGTGTAGTGTAATTAGGAATTACTTCTCAGACATGCACATTTTATATTTAAGAGCGAAGCAATGCTTACAAAATTGATGTAGCACCTTTGCCTAAAGATTCCATTAAATTCGCCTTGCATTGCTTTTTCCAATTATAATTTTCCTCCCTCCGTTAGAAAAGATTGGACAGTTTTTTGTACCTTGACCGAGTCTTCAATATGAAGTCACCATCATTTTCCTATTTACCAGCTAGTTTAGTTTCCCTCATTTCTTAATCAATTTTGTGGAGACTTGTGCAATAAATACAATCAGCTGTGCATGTGTTGAATAAACCCGGTCCGATATAGTTAACACTGAAAAAATCATTGCAAACATCTCTGTAAGTTCTTTTAATTTAATATTGATGTGCTCTCTCTTTTTATTGAAGTTTTTAATTTTACTCTCTATAATCTCACTACATTATTATTGTTAGGCCATATACAGAAGCTAATTATGCTAATAAAGTAAAAGTAAACGATTTTTCAAAAAGTAAAAAATACTTTCAAAAAATTGTAAGTGCCTGTAAGAATCTTTCTCCTTAATACTTTGACAAAGAACATGAAAAGGATTACACGATACCTAATATAATCTGTCAGATATAATATCGAACGTTTGCTAATATAATTATGCATACCTATTTTTTGGGAAAAAATACATATTAATGCACCAACTCAGTATAATCTTTGGATAAACATGTTTTTCTCTTACATTCAATATAATATTCAATCTAAAACAATAAAGAAATGTTTGTCAATCTTTCTTTTTCCAACCATTTTTGGTTCAAAGTTCAAAAATCAATATGATCTTTGGATCAACACGTTTTTCTATTCCAATCAATATAACAATCATTCCAAAACAAGAAAAAATGGTTTGTTAATATTTTTTTTCTTTCCTTCCACCATTCAAAGCTTTGCTGGGCAGTTATTATTCAGCCATACTGGAATTCCATGTACAACCCCGGAGCAACCATCACTATTACTTACCGGTACTCCCTTCACTGTACAACAATGTTCTGAAACTTTAACCCTAACAGAAATATTTAGAACCCCATTTTTCCTGCACTTTCTATCCCACAGCCTATAACTCAGAAAATGAACTTGATTTTCCGGCACGTAACCTCCCATGAAATCTGAAACTGGTATTCTCGCCATCCCAATACCTGTCACACATCCCATTGAGCTCTTCTCCTTGACCTCAGCTGTTATGAACCTTGCATGCACCGGCACTTCCATGTCCACCTTCTCATTCCATTTCGGGTGGCTCCCACCTCCTTCTGATTCCATCCCCGTCGCCCAGGTCTCGTCCGGCCGGCCAGAGTCCGGCGACTGAAGGCAGACGAACACGTTCTTCTTCACGTGCTTGCGGTTGATTCTGAGGTCTTCTGCAGATAACACTGTGATCTCTAGTTTGTGTGACATGGTTTGTTTGGGAAGATGGAATCAAAGGAGATCTTATGGATGGAGATTGGAGGCTCTGGAGATGTTAGGATGAGAGGGAGAGATTGGTTTTATACGTGTTTGGGAAGGAAGGTAAAGCGAAAGGAGAGAGAAAGAGAGAGGTTGTTTCTGTTCGGTGTGGCGGGAAGCTTCTGAGAAAAGAAGGGCCGTTAAGTGACGGCGTGGGAGGTCATTAAGAGGCTGGGCAAACGTAACGGCGACGTTTTTGAAGGAGTCCAACGGTGATCGTTAGAGTTGACGGCGGAAGTTGCATGGAAATTTCGTTCCTGACAGGGAGGAATTTTCAAATCTGAGATGGGGATTGGTGTTCATTTTCGTAGCCACCGAATTCCAATGGAAAATTAAGGACCTAACAAATAGTGAGTTCCAACTTCCAACTTTTATAAGAGTGTAATTTATGTGCATATTGACACTATTGTTTTTGAGTTGTTTCCTTTTTTAGATATGAATTGAGGTTTTACATAAGTTTATATAGCATACCCTTTAGGCACATGCATGTACTGGATATTTAGATTGTTGAAGATAATAATGTGAAGTTAATAATCAGGATACGTCAAACCAAGTCAACACCCTTGTTTCTGGGATGTGTGAAACGAAATTATTTCATTTGACACTGCTTGCTGTAAATACAGATGTAATTCAAAAGAGAAAAAGTTGTCATGGCTCGTTTGGTAAGCTAGAATTGATTTCGGTGGAAATTGAGATGTAGATGGATATAAATATGAAAAAAATAAGAGGAGTCAAAAAATTAATTCCATAGAATTTAATACAATTTCACAGTTTATATCATGGAAATCATTTTTACCTATTTTGAATTATATTTCCCTTTTCAATTCCAACTCTTAAATCCGCCATCCCAAACATAAATGAATTCTATTTCCAATTCCAGCATACCAAACATGTCATTAAAGCAGTCTTATTGCTCGTCCCCAGCAATAATATGTGTAATGTATGTATGGTAAAGGGTTACTTTAAGGAAAATGATGATTATGAATGTTTGGTGACAGAAAGCGCATGCATTACAAATCGATGCAGCGAGTACTAAACGATATATATCTATGTATCAGTAAATAATGGTACGCATGCATGCATGTTATTCGTCCGATCGACTGGTATTTTGTTATTAGTATTCCCTTAATTAGCTAGATTGCTTCCACGTTTGTTTAATTAATAGTAGGATTTATATATATAATACATATACTAAAATGAACCAATCGTAGCCTGCCATGCATTTTTCCTCTTAAAACAAGAGGCGTCTAACAGAAACAGCTTTAGAGGCTGTCTAAAAGTACGTTTGAGAATAACTTTTACGGAGTGTGAGGTAAAACCTAAGTTTTAAAAGGTGATTGTATTTGAGAAGTTATTAGCTTTTACGGAGTTCAAAACAAAATATAAGCAGGAAATATGAAAGAGAAAGAAAGAAGAGAAAATAAAAAAATTATTATGAAAGATAGTGTGATTTGACAATAAAATAATTTTTTTTCAAAATCTATGTTCGAACCTAGGTCTTTTTAATAAAACCATGGCCTTGTTTGGTGGAGCGTCTCTAAAAGCCAAACGCACATTGAATATTGTTTTTCCGCAAAACGAAATAATCTCATTCACATATTTACCTCAACTTGAGTAAAAGTACTTTTTAGCATCTTCCCTAACGGACACTATAGGTCTTGAAAAAATGTAAGCACTTGACAAAACTCCAAAACATAGTTTCTGCAACAAAAATTAGATTTGGGAAAGAGCTACCAAACGAGTTCTTAATCCCTGTACCACATCAACAGCGACGTGCACGTACGCTCACAATTTGGTTGCCATGGAGAGGAACTTTCAAGCCATGGAGTTGGGGTGGGAATCTGTGTTCGTCTTCCTGGCTACCAAATTCCAATGGAAAATTCAGTACCTACCACATAAAGTGCAGTCCCAATTCAGTGCACGCTTTATTTCAACCCTTCATACACGTATCCTTTGAATTTATTTTTTCTTGGTGCCCCTTCATCTAAAGTCCTTACTGCTTTATAACAACATATTTAAAATATGAATAATATTTTACAGATCCATCGGTTCAAATTAGCATAACAAATAATATCTGAATAAAGAATCTGAACCATT
>JANTPZ010014238.1:0-13294 GCA_025593235.1 Vachellia pachyceras
GAAAGTGGATTGTCTCGGTTAGCAACCCACACAATTGTAGGTGGATTTGAGTTGTAGTACCATATTCCCACATATCTTCCACGACCAAAGCTTCCATTTGGGCTGAAGAATCCTAGCTCAAATATTTCTCCGGCGGAAATAAGAGTATCCCCTTCCTTTTCAATCAAGAAATTGTCAATGCTTATGACATCCCTAGCAGAGCAATGCATTAAAGTTAAAAAAAATGCATGAACAAAGAATACTAGCAGCATGTGATTTGTAGATCGGTTGGGCATTATCTTCATTCTGATCTTTCTCCTTGTGTTTCTCATAGGACTGTCTCTCAAGTACTATGTTTGGTGATGGCTGCTCATCCAATTTTCGCAGGGCTACCCTACTCATTGAAATAAGGAACTCATCTTTATGCATGTCATAATGTCAAATTGTCACTACAGTAAAGTTTTGTTAGTGGACAATAGTATGCTTAGGACTTTATTGGTTGAGCAATCCAACGCATTGTTTATTAAAATTCACTCGTTGTGACATTTAAAATGTTGTCCCAACCATACTAGGTGAAATGATCATTTTAAACAAATCTGCATGAGAGGTAATTTAACAAACTGTCAAATTTAGGGCCATACGAAATAAGTGTCCAAAACCACGTCATAAGTAATTGCTTGAAGTTGAAACTAAAAAAGTTTCAACCGTTCGCCATAACGATCATTAAGTTCCTCGTGAGCATAAACAGTCACAGGGAAGCAGAAAGTGTGCCGCTGTTGTATCTGCTAGTGACATGCTATAGTAATTGGTGATGTGATTGGAATGCAGTGGCCAAGGATCGAAGTTAAATAATTGATGGAAAAGGCAAACTGAGGGTAGTGATGTCAATATTGCTCCAGTTTGTCAATTTGATCTTTCTTTATGTGGGTCACCTTGGCTTTACTTTGTTGTTCATCATGTTTGAGATTTTAAAAATATTGAGCGGGGTTATATCTTTAATCAAGCATTACAAATGCTTGTTGGCTTACCGCTTATATTGTGCAATAATTAGATAATTGTCCATGATTTGCCTTGAAAAGTGTGCATGACTCTTCATGACGCATACAGTTGCCCAATCGCCCTTCTGTTGAAAATGGGTCATGATGGGAAAGAAAACAGTCATCCAATTCTAATGAATAAAGTTGCAAAAACTTTTTAGATAAACTTCATGACAAATAAGTGTAAATATTAATTGAGCCAACCTCAACAAAATCATAAATTTCTTCTTATATTTAAACTTTCAAAATGATCTGAACAATAAATAGGCTGAAAAGATTAAGAAAAAGTTAATTCACATTCAGGTTTATTCGACTATGCTAAAATAAGTCAAACCCACCCAAATTACTTTACCCGCTCTAACTCAAATGTATCAAGGACATAAACTAAGCCAGTATTTTTTAAGCAAATATCTAAATGTGCGTCAAAATATGATTAGAGTACTAAGTTGGCTCACCTTGCTGGGAACGCTGAACATTTACTGTGACAAAGCCGAGTTAATTTAGGATCAATGTCCCTCCTGGTTCTTTGAAAAGAGAGTTCGGAGCTCGAGGCATGCATCGCAGGGTAGGCCTAGGACTTTAAACTCGTTTTGATTCTTGCCAAGATTTTGGAACGAAATTTTGGGCAACAGTCAAAGGAACACAACTTGATCAAAATGAATATTATCCATTCATGGTTCACTCGTATTATAATGAAGCTAAGCATCTTACACAGATAGATTTTTATCAAATTTTAAATTGCTGGTGTTAACTCGTTTACTATTTCGAGCAATCATGATAGATCTCTTGCGACTCTCGTCTTACCCATTGGTCTCTAAACCAATTAGAGTTTTTTCAATCCAAGTTCCTTCTAATAATGATTTCTCCAAGGGTGTCATTTTTCTGGACGATTTTTGAAAGATATAAACAAAAGTTGATAAAAGTGAGGCAAATTTTTGTCTGTTCGAAATAAAAACAAAGTAAGGCCTTCCCTGGTCCAGTGTTCACTACCCTGCCTGTCTTTGTTGACCCACATAGGTTGACTTGTAATCTTCTCTGGAGAGCACAGAAAATGATCAGCCAATAAAAGTAGCATAGCACCAATCAAAAAAGTACTACATGACAATATCTAGCAAGATGAAAAAGATAACGTCTTGGAGATTTGGATGTTATGCTTGTGAGATCTAGAAGCACTTTAAGCAGAGATCCCAAATCTTACCCAGATGTTTAGCACTTAGCCAGCCCTCATTATTTTTCAACCATAGTGCAATTGTCACGAGATCCATCCTATTTAACCTGGCCAGCCGACACAGCTCAAGTCTCGAGCAAAGACACCACACTAATGGGTTACTTTTGACATCTCATTTCACTTTGTCTTGTTAGTCTCCTCACAAACTTCTGTTTATCATCATAAACCTTTAATTAGGACGAGAGATAGCAGCAAAAAAGTTAATGGCATTATATAACAGCGATTCTTTGTATACTGAATCCATATAAACACTGTCACCCTATGGATTTTCTGCTAGATATTTTCATATTTCTGTTAGTTGAAGCTTGGTGTTTCAACTATATATCATTGTCATGTGAGGCCTTCAGATTTAAGAATTGAAGGCAACAAGGAGGACTAGGCAAAATATCAAACGAATGAAACTCATGCACCATAGGACACACTTTAATTCTACAAATAAAAAGAATATTCCTGAAACAGCATGGCAATTCGACCCAGGAACTACGAATCATCTTAAAATGACCCAAATGGTTGTGAACTTGTTCTTGAGCATTTTAGTAACACCGAAGAGTCCAAATGATCCTAAGGTAGCAAATTTTCTGTCAAGACTGTATATCTCGAAGATCCGAGGCAAACAATAAAATGTAGAAAAAGAGAACGATAACAAATAATGGGTTTGTCCGAGAGTTGAAAGAACATGTTTACACGGGTTCAAATAAAACTTTTCTTGTGTATTTATGCATTTACTGGTAAATTATATTAAAACAAGTAAATTCTAGTGATAGAAGCTGAAATATTACTGAATTATTAGATCGTTGCAAAAGACCATGCGGTGTGGTGAACAACTAGACTGTAAATAACTGAATAGTCAAACTCAATGCACTTCCCAATATTTGACTGATCTTTCATTCTACATCTGCATTACGTTTTCCAATTCTGTGGAAAAACAAGAGAAGCGGACAACATAGGATTCTATCAAATTTCAACGCAATAAAGTCATTGCCTACTTTTCTCTCTCCCCTAATGCTTCAGAAGAGTGAATCGACACTTTTCATTTCGGGAAAATCACAGCTGAGTTCCATGGAAGGATAATAACAGCAAAAAGTCACTTGAATTTGATACTCTTACTTAAGAGTTCTAAAGGTCTAAGTGAAATATGAAAATCATGTCCATGCCCTTATCAAGAAAACGTATTTCACCTACTCTTAAACTTGAGTTTTGCAGCCAGAGTTATATAAGTGTGGGTAAGGAATTTATCAATCTAGTTCATCAATTTGTCAATGGTGGTAATAGATTTGTCAATCCCACACCAATTGATGTTGTGTGTATGAGTTGAAAGTATATGTAAAGGGTAAAAGAAGTTAGACCAAAATGCTTCTTTACTACTCCCTAGTCTCTCAATAATGTCAATGATGTCTTCTTCGGCTTAGTAATGGTGATTGCCACGGCGTCTTAGGCTCTCAGTGACAACGACTCCTCAATCTATCATTGATTGTGATTGCGATGGCGTCTTCTCAAACTCTCGATGTAGTTTCGCCTCAGGTTAATTGCAACAGAATGCTCCGGGGTTTTAAACTACTCCCCTAGCTTCTCTAAGAATGCTTTCAGAATGGGGTTTTTGTACAGGGGAAATACATTTTCTTGATAAGCGCAGAAGGTTAATTGGACATTATTTCCATATTTCACTCGGCTCTCAAGGTACTATTCCGTAAAAGTGTCAAATTCGAGGGACTTTTTTTGCTGTTATTATCCTTCCATAGGATTTGGCTGTGATTTTCCCTTTTATTGCTATAAATAAGTTAGGATATTTTTTATGGTCTGTGACGAACTCGGGGGCCCATTCGACGACTACGCGTTTCACGCACCATAGAAAATGGTAGTCGCAATCCCTTGAAAAAGCATGCATTTTTATCGAACTAAGATTTATGCATTTCTATATAAAAGCGTGCATACATGAGGATTATTTTGGAGACATCAGCAACATGGCAATACGAGACACCTGCATAACCCAAAAGGCTAGAGTATTGACCCATTCATTTCATAGGATGATCTTTAGAGAACTACAACGGAACTAAGAAGGTCAGATTTAACAGGAAAAATCAATCTATTTCTATTGCCACCTCCGGAAAAAATATTGACCATTAAAAGTAGGTTTGTTCTAAAATGGAACCTTTCCTTGATATACCCACATATATTGAACCGTTTTCATTTTTTAACACCATCTATATCATATTCTTTTATGCATTTCTAGTCAAAACAAAAACTAGAAGTACAAGGGCAGTTGAAGGTGGTGAACATTGAACCGTTTTCATTTTGACAGCTTAATGCTTGCGACAGACTGACAGTGAAACAATATTAACTGAGAAAGTGAAGTGGTAGGTCAAATTACTTGTTTTCAAGCGAAGTGATAATCAAGTTAGGAAGATAGATGGTCAAAGCAGCTACTAAAGAATATGATATAGATGGTGTTAAAAAACCAAAAAGGAAAACAAAAAAAAAACGATAGGAAGAATAGCGAAAAGCAGAATAAACACCTGGTTTGATATTTATGATAATTCAAATAGACGTTTTGCCTTACAAGAACCAATCAAACCAATTGTTAGTTCCCAGTAGAATCCATCATTTAAAGAACTTATCAAGCACTATCGACCTTCCAGATGGGTACTCTCAGTTGGAAGAATTCCTCCAGGTCCACCGGAAGAAGTAACAGCTCAAGAGGCCTGTTAAAATACTCCTTCGGTCCTTAAGAACCTAATTGGACAGTTGATATTGATCATAAATAGAAGGGAGGGAGGAAATTAAGGAGGATGATTAAGGTATTTTAGAAAAAATATGACATATTAACTAACATTCATAATCTAATCAAATTAGATAAAAAATCTACATTTAAGATCAAAGAGAGTAATAAATATCTAAATTTAATAAAAATAGAATAATAATAGTCTAAATCAAATTTAGAACGTTTATATTAAAGATAAGTATAATGCTTATCCTTAGGTGAGCGCCAAGTCCTATGAGATCCTAAAGCAACACCAAATCCGATCATTATTTTAATGCATCTGAAAACTAACAGAACAATGATTTGTCCAAGCTCTTGTTTGGCAAGTATTCGTACAGTAAGACTCTTTCATCTCCAGTTATGCAAATGCCCCAAAGTCTAACAAGGTTTCAATGTTGTAGTTTGAATAATTCTTGAATTCCTTTAAAGCTTGTGATGAAACATTGGAAAGCCTCTTCACTGCAACATAATGTTGGCTTGGTAATATACCCTAGAGAGAGAAAAATATCTCCATAACCGTCAGCGAGATTTTTTTTTTGGCCTTGTAAACAGGGCTATGACCTCCTCGTCCAAGCTTGTTTGCATCTGAAATGTTATCTGTAGCAGCTCGGACAGTTTTAAAATCATAATATGGTACCTCTATGCATTCACTTGTCTTGCACTATCATACATGCGCCCTCGAACTCTCTGAACTCTTCCCCCGTCTGAGTAAATTGGAAGAGAGATGTATGGTATAACTTCTGTTGCGTGAAGAAAAAGAATTAGGAACAAGTTCATAATGCATAACTAAAAATGTTACCTTCCTTATGGGCCATTTTCCTTTTCCATATATAGGTAAAAACAACCATGCATGCCACGAAAACCACACTTAATAGAGTTACCACAAGAATTAAAGTAAGTCGTTTTTTTCTTTCATATGAATCTTGTGACTATAAAAAGGTGATCTTGATCAAAGCATGGAGAACAATTAAGACTAGAGAAGATGCCAGAGAGGTATGTAATATAAAAAGGCTAACTACCTGAGGTGCAGTTTAGAGTTGAATTGTTCCAGTGGTAGCTTTTACTTTGTATTACAAAGACACCTTCGTTCTCCATCATTTGGATCATTGTTGCAGGTTGAACGTGGCCAATCGTTGCAGTCTGTGGAGTTATGACACACAGGTTCTAATGGTGAAAGCCAGCTCTTGAGCATAGCACCAGTTGGTTACACTAGACGGTGAATCAAGTTGGACCCTTTGGCTCTCTTTATCATCACAGATTTATGGATCTTGAAATTGGATAATCAACTTCCGACGACCTGGATCTATTTCAGCCAAACGATTTGGTCCAAGTCCAGGCATCGTGAAGTTAGCCTCGCCAATTGATCTGTGACAGTTCAACTTGAAGTACAAGGGATCTCCACAATCTGTTCCAGTGCACAGTGGATATGGAGCTTTTTTTTTTTTTTTTGTTTCCCAGATTATCCACCGTCGGTAGCAGTGACTAATCTTTATCAAAGTTACTGAGCGCACACAAGGTGGGTCGACTCCTCTTAAGATGGGCCCAATGGGAAGCCCAAGACTGTAACAAATACAAATGAGGCAATATGAGAAGCAATGGAGGTGTGGATGAATTTGGAAAGTCTGTTCTTCTCTCTTGTCGTTCCTCTTCTCCCTGGCCTGCTACACTATCAATTCATTGTGCTGGCTTCTCTCTTCTCTTCAGCTGCTCTTATTCCAATATCGGACTACTTTGAACCTATTAAATGTATTTGTGCTAGGAAACAAATCAAGGATTAGACAATCAATCAATGATTGGTCACGACTAGGCAATCAATTAGGGATTAGATAATTAATAGTATTAAATAGATGTAAATGTGTAATATCCTTACTCCTGTATATATCCTTTTTATGTACCTATATCAATTCAAGGAATTCATATTATTTCTTCTTCTGTTACTATGTTATTACTTTAGACAACCTTTATCCAGTTCTCCCAAGGAATTATCCCATAGTGACTTGGAATGAAATACAAGCAAACGCTTGCAGACTTGGTGATTCTGATCATTGCAGCTGCGAAAGCTCCCGCAAGCATCATGTATCTTACAATTCCAATATGGTTCACTAAACATCCCTAATCAATGTGAAGTCTCACATTGATTAGAAGGGGGAACGAAACATGCCATATAAAGGTGTGGATACCTTCCCTTTGAGGTGAATAAAAGCATGCTCTATTTGCAACAAGATAATATCTATTAGGGAAGGCTCTGCGGATGTTATAAATGGTGTCGGAGACAGACATTCGGTCTGTGTACCAGCAAGGATTCTCACCCCTATGGGAGGTGGAGGGTGGGCTCTGGTATGTTAAAACCAATCAAGTCTGATATCATTATCTTACGTCTGAATTTCGATATTCCCTGTGTGATTCATGACTAGTCTCGCAAGGTTATATTCGACTTCCAGGTCCGTATAGTTCGTAACTTGCCTCGTAACGTTATTATTCAACGGGTGGCTCTGCCTCTAAATGAAGTTTGCCAAGAAGATCAATATCAACAGGGGTATTGCGGCAGGAGTTTGTCAGTAAAGTTGGACTTGGTCTTTCAAAATGATATAGCTGTTGTCCCCTGTTTGAGCAAGTTGAGAGGTGAAACTCCCAGATGCTGGGTCATCAAAACTTCTCCAAGATATCAACTTTATATTTTCATCCATTTCCATGAATGGCAAAAATGTACATGTTGGATGTTCAAAGCTCTGCCAGAGATTATTTATCCTCACCTGGCTATCTAACAGTATCAGGTTTCTTGAATCCATGCGCTTCAATGCACGGTTTAAGGAGGAAGATCCCTTAAGTCCCAAAGACCAGTCTCTCTATTGATGCCTGATACTATGAGATTTCCATCGTTTGCAATTTGGAAAAATGTAGTGGAATCTGAAACCGGATAACAGGATGGTCTCTGTTTGCAACCCATACCACCGTTCTTGTTTGTAACCCACGGTACCATATTCCTAAGCAGGAGCAGAGGCAAGTATCGTTGAGGGTGCGCAAATTCCCCCACCCAACTTTTGGTATTTATGTAAATAACTATTGGATTTTTATTATGCACTACTGATTTTTAAAATTTAAACACACTCAAATTATTTATACTAGCAAATCTATTGTCATTTACTTAAAAATAAAAAAAATTACCTCTCCGTCACTGTCTAAGTACTTGCTCGAATCTGATTTGAGGGGAAAGAAACCCAGTTCAAAATTTCCTCCATTTGAAGCAAGGGTTGCATTGCCAGTAACCTGTTCCCTGGCTTTAAAGTTTCAAGAGCCAAATGGATCTGAGAAATGCAGAGCAACCAGCTCGTGAAGGTGAACAGAACCACTGAAACAGTTCTCTTCCTTCTTTATTTTCTTGGTATAAACAATAGATGATTAAATGTTCTGGAGTCTGGAAGTAGTAGTATGGGCTATCTATGAATGTTGAGGAAAAAGGGAGGAAGAAGAAAAGTTAGTTCTCTAGTCACCCCGTTGTTTAGTAGGCTATATTTTTTACAGTTTAAACCCATCCCAAACTAATATTTTTTTAAAGCATTCTATCTGTAGAGACCGAAGGCATACCTGATTCTGGTGAGCATCCACGACTCAATTCATCTAAACTTTTAAGTATACCAAGAAAATCTAAATTTCACAGTCTTTTGAGAGTAATTTCAAGTCTTATTGAATGAACGATCAATTCCGCTGAAGAAGAAAAATAGAAACAACAGATAAGGAGATGGAAAAAGAGAGATAGGATTGGCCTTAGAGTAATCTGTGTTGATGCTCTGGGAAAAGATTATGTAATTAAGTGTATTAAAGAGAATATTCACAGTGCATGAGCTTATTGCCTCGTACCATCATGTGTGTTTTGCATACGATACATGTGCCCGTTCATGTGAAGATGACGATCATGTTATTTTATAGAAGTAGATAATAATTTTATGTCATTACATGGTAGCGAGGCAGTTACAAAGTTCTCTCCGGTAGCGAATCAGATGTTCAAATTAATAGTTCATTGCGTTAAATGACTAAAATAAGAAATTATTTAATTTAAAGAAATACAAATTTCTTGAGATTATTATGAAGGATCAATATTATTTTTCCTCCAGCTCACACACACACCCTGCTTTTTTGATAGGGGTAAGAGAGAATACACCCTCCGCCATTGATCTTGCGGTCTCCTTATTCATTCACAAGTGCAAGGGTCAAGGGATGCCATTAAGCCGTCTAGGATTTGGCAACAGAAAAATTCAATTGCTGAAAGCTAGTTTGGCTTCCTATTTTAAAATCTATGTTTGATTTCAAAATCTAATTTTTATCTATATACTCACATGCTTTTAGAAAATATATTTTGGTTACAAAACTTCGTTTTGAAACCTAAGTTCTAAAAAGTTATTTTTTTATCAAATCACACACTCTCTCCTAATAAATTTTCTTTTTCTTACTTTTTATTTATTTCTCTTTCCTATTTCATATCTATCTTTTACCTTAGACTTCTTTAAAAACCAATAACTTATTAAATACAATCTTTTAAAACCTAAATTTTAAGTTAAAATCTGTAAAAGAGATTCTCTCAAATCTATAATTAAAATTTAGATTTTACCTAACATCCTTAAAAACTTTTCAAATAAGTCGCGCGTCAAGGGATGAAGTGATTCAAATTGAATTCGGTGGTCCAACTCCAGCGCGTCTTTCAGAAGCTGAGCGAGGAGGTGTCACTTGCGGAAGGATGGCGCGTGGAATCACATACGGGGTATTTGAGGGAGGCGAGGGGAGGGTGAGAAATAGGAAGGCCAAATCGCGTGGTGGGGAAGCAACCCAAAGTGAAGGGGAGGAGACACGTAAGCAAATCGGAATCAGGAAGATGCCGAGACCGCCACGTTGGCGGCAGAAATATCCTAGGCCATGAAAAGAACAGAGGAAATACGGGGGAGAGCACGTATAGACCACATAAAAGTATTAGGTTTGATGAGGAGAGGACACGTGTCATCTGTATCCACCACAAAACCATCCCCCCGCCTTTCCATGCTACGGTTGCCGCTCTCCCCTCACGCGGCCAAATCGCAATTATAACCCCCACCCTTCTCTCTTAAAATTTTCTCAAAATATAAATCATTCCTTTTTTTAAAAAAAAATTATTGTGCTGTTATATTTTTATATTGCAGAAGTCGAATTTGCTGAACATGAAAAATATCAATATCAATGCAAGTAACATGTAGACTGGCACTGCACCCAAATTCCAAGCATTAAGCCGCTTAGGATTAGGAGCATTTCGTTGTGCAGGCTTCAACCAAAACGTCTTTTTTATTTCCACTTGGTTCATTATTTTGTTAATGAAGCATAACATTTTAGAAGATTTTTTTTTTCACAAAAACTTTGATATAATTACTAAATAATTTATATTTAAAAATAACAGTTGTCTTTAAAATTTAAAAATTCAATTCATTAATTGCATCCCAAAAATTATAGGCAGGATGTTCACCAAGTTTGGTGCAATTGCACAGGTCCACTGTAGTTGATTTATTATATTTAAATATTTTAAACGACGCAATAATCTTAGGTAACATGGACGGAGTCATTTAATGCCCTGAATTTGGAAAGGTCGCAGCGAGATCTGCTCGAGGGTATAGTTGGGGTCAGTTCCGGCATTCCACGGGAAATCTTCTGCTTTTCTCGTCTTTTCGCCGTTCCTTTTATCAGCGGAACAGAGAATAATCGTATAGAAAAGAAATGAGATGAAGAAACCATATAGAAATAGAGTGGAATAATAGGAGACCGGCCCGGTTTTGACACGACTAGAGGATGAAGAACTGCGAGCTGTGCAGGAATCCGGCGAGGACCTACTGTGAATCGGACCTGGCCAGTTTATGTTGGGACTGCGATGCCAAAGTTCACGGAGCTAATTTCTTGGTCGCCAGGCACTCCAGGACCCTTCTGTGTCAGGCGTGCCAGTCTCCCACGTCATGGCAAGCCTCCGGTGCGGCTCTCGGAAACACCGTTTCGGTTTGCCCGAACTGTGATGGAGGAATGAACTCAAGCGGTGAGGATGGCGAGGAAAGCGAAGCAGGCAATGACACCGAGATAAACTCCGATGATGACGACGACGACGCCGATGACGACGAGGTAGACAGTGAGGTGGAGGCAGATCATCAAATAGTCCCTTGCTCTTCCACGACACCCCCACCGCCTGCAAGTTCTTCGAGCAGCGACGAGTCTAATAACGGCGATGGAAACGTCTCTGAATCAGGAACAACAGCTTCCTTGAAACGAAGGCGTGAAAATGCATCCAATCATCATTTCCAGGTTCTTTCATACTTATTTTTGTTTTCACTCGAGCTTTTGCTCTGGATCTGGTGACCCCGAAATATTTCTAGATTTGTCGCCCTTTTAAAAGTTTTGAAATTGATTGTTATGGTTTCCGGAAACAATATGACTTTGGTTAGGAGGGTCAGGGTCCAACTGATGGCGGGTGAGACAACAGAGTTAACGAAGCTGGAGGAGGGATGGTGACCTCGTTGGACGCCGCTGTGAAACACGAGAAGTCGGGGCCGGCGTCGCACTCGGTGTCTCCGTACGGATCGCGGCAGTGATGAACCGCCCGAACAGCTTCCCGGTTAATATTAGAACTAGGAAGGTGATCGTTCTGGAGACGCGAGCCAAATGGAATTCGTACTATTAGAATTATTATTTTATTAGTATTGATTACTATTGATTAACGCATCGTACTCTTTATCAGACATCTTATTTTCATGCTCTCGAAAATAAAATTTGTCGCTGCTTCGACAGGGACCGTGACCAGATTTCTTGGACTACAATTACCAGATTATCCTAACAATTTTTTATTAACTTTGGATTTTTTCATTTATAGTAATAATAAATATTGATTGGAAGTATTTTGATAGTCATAATTATCTATGACTGTAATGTACAACAATTCAGGCGAAATTTATTGTCGTAACTATTTTGAGGGTTTGGTCTGTTCAATATGGTGACGTGGCCCTAGCGGTTCTAGGCTGAGGCTAGGGTTATTGCTAATGATATACTTGAAGAGTGTTTGGGAAGGTACTTAATGTGTTTATTTGGTAACGCTTGGCTTGTAGCCATAAGCACGTTCTACAGTGTTTTTTCGTAAAACGAGACAATTTCCTTTACATATTTGCCTCGACTTGTATGAATAAATCTATAAGTACTTCTCCATCATTTTACCAAACGGATCAAATATTTTAAGTACGTGAGTGAAATATGATCTTGATTTATGTTCAATGTGGATGGATCCTAGACAAATACAAGGTTAATATTTTGGCAAAGGCACTTGCGGGGGCATATCCTATCCTTAATGTGCTGGATTAGTACCAGGAGTAATTAATTGTTAAATGTGGTGTTTCCCACGGATATTTTTATTATTGTAATGCTTGACCGGATCTGAAGGCAAACATGTGGTCATGGGAGCCTCCCTGAGATTAGTTATTAATTATATAAATATATCTTTATCATGAATTATATAAAATATTTTTATTATAGTACGGATTGACGGGATAAAGATATGGATATGCTCAATTTCTGCGTGATCTTTATGTCGCTCTCTGTGCTGTGAGGATAAATCATGAGTGGGCCCTGCAGGCGTGTTGAAGTTGGGGGAGCGACAAATCCGGCTTTAAAAAATTACTCACTACGAATGATCCCAGGAAGCCAATAATTTTGTGGATGGCTAATCCGCCGTTTCATTTATGCGTTCCACAGTAAGCTCACCAAAAACCAAAAAAAAAAAAAAGGCTAAATAACTCTCTAGCATTTCACCATCCTTTTTTTTGGGAAAGGAGAATTCTTTTTGCATGTTGGGATTTGGAAACGAAAGGAAAGAATGGTAACGAGAATAAGGAAGTGGGAGCAGAAGCAAAATGGTGGAAGTGAGAAGGAAATAGAAGAGCTTAAGGAAGTGTGAGAATACACAGTAAAGGAGGGAATTAAAAGGGGAGGTGGTGACTGGTGAATGGTGGACGTGGGCTGACTGGTTGTTCACGTGGAGCACATAAGCTTACATGGTTTTGTGTGTGTGACCATGGCTCCATACGCCTTATCTTCCTCAGTTGCTCAAAGCCATGAAAATGACAACAGAATTTCTCTCACTTTTTCTTTATTTGTTTCTTTCGCCTCCTTCTCCATTAAGATGAATTATTTTTTGTTGTCTTTTGTGTTTTGGACGGCTTTTCACCTCCGACATGTGAGCCCTGTCCTTCCCTGTTGTTCCCCTTTCAATAATTGGCCTTCCTCCCCTTTTTTGGGTAACGA
>JANTPZ010014241.1:0-10042 GCA_025593235.1 Vachellia pachyceras
GGTACTATCTCTCCGTTCCTCGCCAACTGCACCAATCTCCAAGCTCTTGACCTCTCCTCCAACGCTCTCACCGGTCCCATCCCTCCCGATCTACAGTCGCTGGCCAACCTCGCCGTGTTGAACCTCTCCTTCAATCATTTGGAAGGCGTGATTCCTCCACAGCTTGCATTGTGCGCCTATTTGAACATCATCGATCTCCACGACAATTCCCTCACCGGACCCATTCCTCAGCAATTGGGCCTTCTCGTTCGCCTCTCTGCTTTCGACGTCTCGAACAATCGCCTCTCCGGCCCGATTCCGGCGTCGTTAGCGAACCGCAGTGGCAACCTGCCAAGATTCAACGCCACGTCCTTCCAAGGGAACAAGGATCTCTACGGATACCCTTTGCCGCCGCTGAGGAATAATGGATTGTCCGTTTTAGCCATTGTGGGGATCGGATTAGGAAGCGGGCTTGTGAGTTTGGTGCTGAGTTTCACCGGAGTGTGCATATGGTTAAAAGTTACGGAACGGAAGATGGCGATGGAAGAAGGAAAAATCAGTCAGTTCATGCCCGATTATTGACCTTAATGGCAAATGGCTTCAGAAATTCCAAGGTATCTTTGAAATTGATTGAGGATGGTTCAGATGGAAAAAAACAGCAGGCAGGCAGGTACGTTTTTGATAAAAGTGAGAGCTGTGGGCTCTACTCTCCTACTTTCCCGTTCTCTCTAATGGGTCATTCATTGAGATTTTCAGACCCTTGTCCTATCGATCTCTTACAGGGTACAGCAGATTTTTCCCCCTCTTTCCCTCCCCTGTTCCTCTGTTTCACTTAACTGTTTTTCCATTCCCTTCCCTTTCCTGATTGGCTCTCTACCATAGTTTCTTTCGGATTTTGATTCTAAACACTGTATAATTTGAAAGGCATCTCAAAATTTTAGTGAAATCAAATGCTGGGCTGTAAGTTGTAAGATTGATACCAGTTGCTAACGGTGCTAGATGTACTGATACAGAGCAATGTAATTTCCTTGATTTGCCATATCCATCCGTGTTTGTGTGGGTTGGGATTCGGAGGACGGGCATTGTTAGGGTAGGAGCAGTAGCAGTACCTACCTGTGGAGCTCCGTGCAAACTTGTCTGGCTGTATGCTGAAATGTGTACAAACAGCTAGTGCCAATATAACTAAATTTAATACACACACATATGGTATATTAATATTATTATAAAGTGCAGAAGGTGCCGCGTTCCTTCACATTCTCGGAGTTACAGTGCTTTGGTAAGTTGAGCTGGTTTGGCAAAAGAAAAAAAAAAGTTGAGCTGGTGGGAGATCAACAATGCACTATCTGAGAACGTGATATGAAAGTAATTTTACGTAAATTAAAGTAAATATGCGGAGGAGATTATTTTGTTTTACTAAACATACGTTTAACTTTTAAAAACGTTGTTCCACCAAAACCTAATCGTTCATGGATTGTAACTTGGCCTTAGCCTTTTTTTTTCAAATAATAAAAGTACAGTGTTGAAGGCATTAAAGTTATAGAGACATCTGGTTAAAGCTGGAAGTGAATTACTCCCTTTTATTACGAGTCACTTTAACAATATTTTGGTCCATGATACAAGTCATTTGAACAGTAATTAATGATTATTTATCACTTGCACCCCTGTATAAATAACTCTATATTTTTCTCATTTAAAATCTTATTTAACATGGGTAAGGTTACAAATTTAAGAATTAATCATTATTTTTTAATTCTAATAAATTTTTTTAATTGAGCCATATTATAAAGAGGATATGGATAATACAACAGCGGGGCAAAAACGTGAGGGGAAGTGAGCACTCAGGAGTGGGTTAACACTTAACGGGGAAGCTAATGCGTCTCATGATTGAGGCCATGGAAATCTTTTTTTTGTTTTTGTTTTTTGTGTGTGTGAATGAGCCAAGGGTGGGACCCAGGCTCGTGCCTCCTCAAGTGTCGCGTAACATATGGGTATGGCACTCTATGCTTCCTCTTGAATCGAGGGTAAAAGGAAAACTACAAGGAGAATTATTAAAAAGGGGAAAAAGTTAGTCCGTTTGGCTGAGTAAATCTGTTGGGATTGAATGAAATGAAATGGAAAATTTTTTAGAGTGTCCTGTTTGGTTGATACTGGAATGGAAAATATGTTGATGAGAAAAGTTTTGTTTGGTTGAATTGAGATTATAGGAAAGAGAGTATGAAAATTGTATGAAATGACTATACTGTCCTTAATGAAAATGTAAAATTTTTTTATAAATATAAATATTTATTAATAAAAATTCAAATTTTTATATTTATTATTTAATATTTAATTATATTATATTTATTATTAATTATATATATTTAATATATATTAAGATGTGGTGAGGATATCTTTGCACATCTTTAGATGCAAACTTTTTTTTTTTTTTCAATTGAACGTTGAGGGAACGCGATGGAGAAGAGACGACAGAGAGCGAGAAGGCGATGGAGAAGGGACGAAGGAGAGCGAGAGTGGAAAGAAAGGAGGAGAGGGTGTAGGAGACTGAATGGCAAGGAGGGACAATGTTTATCGGTGGCATGGCATTTAAACAAGCAGTGGTGAGAGTGAGAAGAGAAGAAGATGAGGGGCATACTGTAATTTCTCAAGTTAGGAATATTAGATCGCGTGAGAACTTATTTTCTATTAAACACGAGAAAATTTACGCAGCCGGAATTCTCTCTTCTGAGAAAATGTTGCAACCAAACGGTTTCAACGAAGGAAAATACCCCATTTTTCTTTTCCATCATAGATTTTCCGGCAACCAAACGGCCCTTAGACTTTAACATCGACACCCAGGAATCTAAGTCGTACGTGGGAGGCTTGAAAAAACAGAGAGAACAAGAAATGAGAGTGGAAGAGGGTTAGGACTCAGGAGTGTATATTTTGGCAAAAGAATGAAATGAAACATTGGACAAGGATGTGTAATAGACGGTGAAGGATGCCCCATGAGAAAATCCATATATTAAAGGTGTTGCAGCTTAATGGTGCGAAAAACCCATTTATAAGTAGAACTTGACGAGTTTAATCTCGCTTGTAATTTTAAACTGTCAGTAGTGAGAGAGAGGGAATTTAAAATAATAAATGAAATGGGATTGCACCGAAAGGAAAGAGGCCCTGGGGGGGAAGGAAGTCAAAGGTGGGTGTGATGGAATGATGAAGATGGGACCAATATATTGAGAATAAGAGTGAAGGGATGAAGAGGAAATGAATGATATATATATATATATATATATAAAAGCCATTGATTCATGATGAGCAAGTAGGGTAACACAAACAGGCCTGAGTGTGCTCTGCTTTTGGTCACGCCTCTCTTGGGGAGGGGTCACAGGGAAGAAGGTGTCCCTCTTTATCAAGTTCATGTCAATTTTCTTCTACCTCTTTCTTTTACAAAGGAAAATAAAGTTCATCACTGCCACCTTCTTATATCTGACCCTGCCAATGTATGTGTCCCCACACGCTTCCACAATAATGAAGCTCACATATAAGAATATAATATACTTGTTTGGTTAGTCCGTTTAAACAACCAAAATCCGTTCCTGCGTTTTCCGAGACAAAATTTCTCTTACATATTTACCTCGGAATCTGTATCTGTTCTCCTGACAGGCTACCTAAACAACCCAACGTCCCATGATCAAATCTCTATCACACCCACACTCTCGTCTGGCCACACGTCTCGTCTAAAGTATGGATTTGCAGCAAGGCTGTTTTTTTTTACTTGACAGAACATTGGGACACATTCAATCATGGCCTTCTCTTTTCTTCGGCCCTACAATACAATTCAATCACGGTCAAGCGGATGCTTTTCCACAGATTCATTGTCGTCGACGACCTGGTCTTTGCATGAAGACAAGCAGTTTCCAGATCAATCAATCTTCCCGTGATTGATATTGTACCCTTTCAGAAAATGATTGAGAAGTAGTTTATGCAATTCGAGGTAAGTATGGGAATGAGAAATATATCACTAAGACTGCTGTCAAGATAATATTATTATAGAGCAGAAATTATTGCATACTATGAAGAATAAAGGTTTTTTAGCTACAAAGATTGATCTTGAGAAATTATATGGTAGAGTTAATTGGAATTTCATGATAAGAATTCTTCAGGAGGCAGAAATGGAGGATGATTTTATTGATTTGACAATGAATTGTGTTACGTCTTCTTCATATAATGTGCTTACGTAAAAGACATGGGGACTCCCTGGAAAAAAAAAAACAGTCTTGCTGCAAATCCATACTTTAGACGAAAAAATAATCCAAGTCCAATACTTAAAAGAAATGTGGACAACATTCTGGGTGAATAAAAAAAAAATCTTCAGAGTATTATAAGATCTTCGATTTCTTCTGCCCGCGAGAAAGGTCCTGATTCTTGATTGTTGATTGCGGCACCAAAACCACAGAATGCTCCTTCTCCAAAGAGCGACGATTTCTCGCTCTAATCCGACCGCTGCCATAATTAAGGTTAAAAAGCCTCATCATCCTCCTAAAATTCAAGTCCCCGTAAGAACAAATACACCTTTTAAATTTGTCAAGGCTGTTTAGCTCTTTTGGGAGTTCAGACATATGTTTGAACAATTTTTCCGTGAAGTTAGAAAATCCGCCTTGGCAAACTGGCCGAAATAGCATTGGCATAGAGGCTAACCGAGAAAGCAAGCTCTCCATCTCATTGAAATGCACGAGCAGCTCCGGCGACACAGAATTCTCATCGGCCTCCCCTCCTGATGTCATCATTGTGGGCGATGGTGTGGCCGGTTCCGCTCTGGCTCATACTCTTGGCAAGGTGAATGCTCATGACTGAACGCAATGTTGCTCTTTTGTCTGTAGATTTGGCAATTATTTTGCGTGGCACTGGTAAACATGAAGTCGTTGTTGGAAGCTCGCATAGTTTAGTAGAAGCGTCTAAACATGCTTTTAGGATAATTTAGATGATCGGGCTTGCAGTTGTTTCTCACGGCACTTAATCTAATGTCCCATTTCAGTCAATTGATTTGGATGATCAAGGAATGTTCAATCAATTGTCTGCCTGTCTCTTCTTGCTTTAACTTCTATGATCTTAGATTAATAACCTCAGGGAAAGGATGTGACTTTGGATTTATTATCTGTCATGACATTCCATAATGGTGTGTTCTTTCTGCAATTTTTGGAAGGATGGAAGACATGTGCATGTTATTGAGAGAGACTTAACAGAGCCAGACAGAATCGTTGGTGAACTTCTCCAGCCAGGTGGTTACCCGAAGCTAATTGAATTGGGGTTAGAAGGTATGAAGATCAAAGGAGCATACAAAATTTGTATGGATTACACTGGTGCTTGGTTGAATCAGGAATCTTTTCTTGTCATAAGCCTGGTTACAAATTGCTACTATTAATACCAAAATGGTGAACCACATATATATTTGTGAAATTGAAAGAAATATACACCAACTGAAATGAAATATTTTAACACTTTGAAGTCTATCTTTTATTGCCACTGTAATTACTATTAGCTTCTGGTAGGTGGAGGCGAGGTAGGCCATCAATTCAATATCTTTTATCAATAATGTTTTTGAAATGTGATATACCTGTCTGTCTTCTATGTCAGATTGTGTGGTGCAGATTGATGTTCAAAGAGTGATAGGATATGCTCTTTTCAAGGATGGAAAAAATACTATGCTATCCTATCCCTTGGGAATGTTTCCCGCTAATGTGGCGGGGAGGAGCTTTTACAATGGCCGTTTTATACATAAGATGAGAGAAAAAGCTGCTGAACTCCCCAAGTAGTCTTTCTTGTCCTTTTCTAACTGTTATTTTTCCCTATTAAAAATTATTTGTGGGATATAAGATATCCATAGTTGGTATATTTCACCGTCCATGCTTTTTTTTCCTTGTATTGTTGGGCTTGATTATCTTATTCTTATCACTTCCATCCGCACTTATGTTCTATTTAATGTACTAATGGAACAAGGCAATGTAACTGTTAAAGGAGTTCAGCACAGAACCAGGGATAGCCAAGAGCATAAAGCTTTTGCTTCCTTAACAATAGTGTGTGATGGTTGTTTCTCCAATTTGCGTCTGTCTCTTTGCCATCCCAAGGTTGTATTGCCTTGCTGCAAATGTTGATGTAGTTTTGTTTCTTTGTTTCTGTTTTTAGATGTGAGAAATTTTCCTTGCGCTCCAAAGTCAAGAATGTGCCACAGTGGGGGCTTCTTCCAACCCATACACTTATTAGTCATTGGTACATGGAACTTTGGGTGTCATACCCGAGAGTTAATTCTCTTATAACTTTTACCAGATAGAAGTACCCTCTGGCTTTGTGGGTTTAATCCTGGAAAATTGTCAGCTTCCATTTGCAAAACATGGGCATGTCATTTTAGCAGATCCTTCCCCCATCTTACTTTATCCTATCAGCAGCACTGAGGTTCATTGCTTAGTTGATTTACCTGGCCAAAAGCTTCCTTCCATCAGAAATGGTGAAATGGCCAATTATTTGAAGAATGTGGTGCCTCCGCAGGTATCTTAAGTTGTACTTTATGGATAGTGCAATTTGTCGTCACTTACAGTCTTTATATTTTCTTTTCAGTGAAAGAGCCAAAATATTCAATTTTCTTTGTCCTTCAACTTCCTGCATTTCTTATTTCAATTTTTATCACAGATTCCACCCGAGCTTCGCGATGCTTTCATATCTGTCATCAATTGGAGAATATTAGAACCATGCCTAATACAAGCATGCCAGCATATCCTTTCCCTACTCCTTGAGCTCTTTTAATTGGTGATGCTTTCAACATCCGGCATCCCTTGACGGGTGGAGGAGTGACTGTGGCACTATCTGATATTGTTGTGCTACGTGACCTTCTCAGGTCATTTCATAACCTGCATGATGCAGCTTTACTGTGGAAATATGTTGAATCTTTGTACATTTTGCGCAAGGTAAGCAGCTTTCTGCATTTTGTGCATCTTAGTTCATATAATATGCTGCATATAGTTACATGTGCTTTTAAAGTAACTGTGGCATGGAAAATTACTATTGTGCAAACCAATATTCACTATAGTGAATGTGAAAGTAAATATAGAATCACAAGTTTTCTCACCAAATAGCAACTCATGACCTTACATGCCTCATCAACTAAACAATTGTGAAGCTGCTTATGACACAGTCTTGTCCAATTTTTGACATTAGAGAGTGTTATTTTCATGGATTTGAACTTTACCTTTGTTGCTGGTTAATCTGCCTTCCTTTTTGAAATGGTTAATAATGACACCTTCACTTCATGGGTTATGCTTTATTGTAATCCATTTGTTTGCTGCAATGCCTCAACCTCGATGCTGATGTTACCGTGCCCGGAAACAGCCTGATAAAAATTTAATTTGACATGATACTCTATAACTTAATTTTTGTAATTTTATCTTGATTAAAATCTTCGATTTCCATATAGCTTCGACTGTTTAAAATTAAAATAAAAAACTATAAAAACTGAAGTTATCTTTCCGACTTAACATTTTAAAGTTAAATTTATAAGAATATAGATGCATTGAGTCAATATTTTAAAATTTCAATTGAGCTGATTTCTAATTCAGGAATCAAATTAAATTTTAACCAATTCTTCACGACCAAATTAATTAAATTTTCTAACAGTGAATCTTGAATGGCAATACCAAGCAGAGCCTACCACTTCATTTGAGAAAACCATCCATGATTGGAACTGCAGATTAATATTTTATAGCTCTGCTCTCTTCTGTTGGCTTTGATATAAAGCACTTTTCGCCAGCTTCTTCACACTCACATGCTAGCCACAAAGCATTTGACATTCGGTGATGCGGCTAGCAGAAGAGCTAGTTTCTCACAATGAGAGTTTCAAACCTCGAACTCTCCCGAATGAGAGAGGCTTTATATCTGAAAATGTCTTAAATAGAATTGATTTAGATATGACATTGTCTGTGTTGAAACGAGTTAGTTTCGCGATGTTCATGTTCATTTGACTCCTAGAAGTATTGAGACTTCCATGAATCATTTTCAACGGTATGAATTTATTAATACACAGAGAGAAATATGCAAGTCAATCTCGTTGCATGCACGTGGGCCCCCAAGTGGTTAAACAAGCCTCTAGTCATCAAAGTTGCTACCAGATAAGACTTTTATGAAAAAGAAGATTGAACCAATAGGTAAACTGGTTTGTTGAATCCTTCGGGCTTTCATTTTCTCTTATTTTTAGGGCTTGGTAAGTCCGTTAGGAGAACGGACACAGATTCCAAGGTAAATATGTGAGAGGAATTTTGTCTCGGTAAACGCATAAATAGGCTATCCAAACAAGCCTTAAGCCACTTCCGTTTCCAACAAGAGAGAGAAGGACACTCGCTCATCAATATATACATACATCTCCATCAATATTTTTTAAGCCATTGATTTTGTATTTCATATTGATTGAAACCGCGTTTTTGGCGATATATGATGACCATAGGTACAACATGCTTAATCAACTGAAAGAATCAGTTTTGAACTGCCCTTTTCAGGATGAAACTCTTATCCAATGGTGTAGTACCTGTCAGTTAAATTGCAGTTAAGTGATTTTAAAATGTTTGTCTAATTAGTCGATTATTTTATGTATGCTTATTATCTGTTTTATTTGCAAGCACTACAACTTATTATTATATAGTGGAAGATACTTTTTAATTATTAAATGTTTGCTAACTTATATTTAAGAAATTATTTAGAAATACAATTTAATCAAGTTTGGGTAGTGAAATCAATATCATGATATCGTGCTCTCCTTGCATCGCACGGAAGTACATGATAGTTTAATAAAGAAACACACTCCAGTATTTTTTTTTCTTTTTGCCCAAGAAACACACTACAGTATTTGCTTAATCAACAAGCAGCATCAAAAAATATTCCCTGATAGATTTAAGAATAAGCAGAAACTCCATGAACACAAATCGTAATTGTGAGTTTACTTGGAAACACAATCACAATGCCTTCAAGAAGGAATGGGGAATCCAACAGAAGATGGTACCATCGCATCTGTTTGGGGAGCAGTGCTGATAGTTCAGACTCATCAGAATCTGAAACCCACGATTCCCTTCCTACGGCCGATATAGGCGATGATCGTCCTTTACCGTTACCGGAGGAGACGCTGAGCCCAGCCCTTGAAGATGCCACGCCTCACGCTTCCCATTCAGCTCCTGAATATGATTGGCGATTCCACCCCCCGCCGCCTCCTCCGTTTATCCTAGATCAGCTCCCGCAGCATCATCCGCAAAACCATGATCGGATTCGACGAATCAGTGCATACGTTACTGAAATCTCAGGAGTTGAAGAAGGTGATCCTCATGAAGTGGATAGGAATATGGAAATAACGGAGGCGATTATGAGAGAGAGAACCATATGTCCCATATGCATGGAGGAGTTCAAATCAGGAGGAGTTGCAGTAAAATTAGCTTGCGACCATTTCTTTTGCTCTGAATGTATTCACGGTTGGCTAAACTTCAAAGGAAATAATACTTGCCCTGTTTGTCGTCGTCGCTTGCCTCGTTCTCGGGATTATTATTACAGATCATTTGAAACCGCCGTCCCACCTCCACCTCCAAATCTTGATGATGCCTGGCAATATTTCTTCCCTCCTGTGTCCCCTCCTGTGCCCGTTTTTACTGAATCACAACTTGCTGTCGATGAAACTGAGTCGTCACCTTCTCCATCAGTGAACAATAGCGAAGCTGGTTACGATACTGCCCGTGACGAGCTTGATGGATCTGACGCCCAGTCACAAGACCCTCTTAGTGCTTCTGCACCCACCACGGACTTTCACTAATTCAAGACATTTGCTTATTTCTTCTCCAATTTTTGACATTAGTTTCCTTTTTAGAGTCAATTTCCTGGATCTGAACATTGATCTTCATGTTGTTTAATTCTCCTTCTTTTCTTAATTAGTCAGCAATGTTTGACATGGTTTATATTTTTCACACAAGTTAACAAAGATTGACAAATATTGGATCCTTCCTTGGCCGTAATTACATCTAACAATATTATTAATCTATTTCTCTTCCAAATTTAATCCGCT
>JANTPZ010014242.1:0-11378 GCA_025593235.1 Vachellia pachyceras
CAGTTCATGTGAAAGCTCCATAAGAGGATTGACATGGCCTTGTGCTGGAAAAGGCAGAATCAAAACATGTGCTCTACTCATTTCTTGATTTTGAATTCAGAAATTTGATGGAAAATTTCCAGGAATTATGAGAGGTAAATACTTCCCAGTGGTACCAAAACTTGATAGTTTCTATGATTTAAAAAGGAATCATATTATGGGATGTGACGTGGATGTTGAATAATGAATACCAGTAATTATTATTTCTTCACAGTTGGTCCATTTAAATCAAAAGTGATTGGAAACATATGCGTGTGGAATTATCTCCAATTACATAAAAAGGAGAATTATACAAGGTCCCAAAGAAAAAATTTAATTACCCAAAAGTCCAAGAACAACTTAAGAGCATGCAAACATGTTTATATTCCTCGGTTGTTGAGATTTTTGGGTAATTTAATCCCTTCCTTAGGACCTCATAGTGAAAAAATGTATGGGAAACATTTGGGAGTGGAATTAGATTTCTTATGTGGAAATCTTTCAAGATAATCTATTTTATGTACTGTGTAATTGTGCATCATGTTTTCCTCTTTGGAATAATTGCACTATTGATCTATTTCGTTCTTCTTTAGCCTTTACTTGTGAAGCACTATTTATCAAATTAAGAAAAACTGACTCCTTTTGAAACACCTGAGTCACAAGATACATTTCTGGATCATTAATCACAACCTGACTTCTAACAAAATGTAGACTGCAAAATGCCTTGTAATGGTCTATCCGTCATCCAAGAACAGAATTCTTCTTCCCTTAAATAGCACCATCACTATCTCTTTACCCCCACAGTCTCAATCATATTCCTTTTTAATATTATAGGTTCTGGGACACAACTCCTGAGAATTCATAGTTGTCAGGAATGGAAATTTGTTGATATAATTGTTTGATGATAACAAATGTATGATATGTTTTGCAGGAATTATGAATTAATTTACAAATACTTGGTATATGATCGTGAGAAAATGTTTTTGAAAATGTCCTCTTCATGATTCTCAGTTATAATTCTGCATATTTCTAAAATGAAAGTTTTACATACAACACTTTCAAGAATACTTGAGTATTGATGTAAGTATTGAGAATACCCAAGTATCATTTTTGAAAAAGTCAGTTTTAAAACACATCATTTTCAGACATATCTAAGTATTGGTGAAAGTGTCAGTAATACTTGAGTATCATCCTTGCGAAATCAGTTTCTAAACTCAATACTTTCAACATACTTGAGTATTGATAAAATTATTGAAATACTCAAGTATTATGTGTCAATACTTGTGTATTGAGATAGATTTTTTTTAAATACAACACTTTCAATCATATTCAAGAATAAGAGAAAATTGTTCATCATATTAAGTTCATAAACTCACAACTATGGTTTACAATACTCGAGTATCAAGGTTATTTCTGAATACTTCCAAGTGAATTGATAAGAGTGCTCAATACAGAAAGCTCACTAGAACTCAGTGATATTTTATAATACTTTTAGGTTTACTAGAGAATCAATGGAAGTTTAGTATTAAAAAGCTTTACAAATACTCGAGTATGACTATTTAGACGTGAATATTGATAATACTTTCTTAACACTATCACTAGTACTCGAGAATTAATGAAAGTGTTCATCTTTTTCACAACAATACTTCCAATAGTACTCGAGGATTATCAAAAGTATTATGAACACTTGAGTATTGTGAAGCATACTCAAGCACTCACTTTATCTGACCATATCTCAATGTGTCAGAATTTTCAATTATTTAAAATCTTTCCTTTTTCATGCTTAAATGTTTAAATATCTTCTGTCTTCATAAATGTTTTTCCATCCCATTTAATAACAGGGCATGGGTTTCCCGATAGATTCTCTAGTGTGGTCTTAATGGGCAAATTTTCATATAACTACCTTGCTTTGTGTCAAAAGAATTCAATGCACACCATTGACAATGAAATTGAGTTTAACGGAAATAAAGTTCTCTCTAACGGACATTTATTGTCACCCAACTATAAATAAAAGAGCATTCAACACGGAAGTGGAGAGACAGCTACCTACGAACTCGCATTGACTATATGCTCAATACTTCCTCTGTTATACTCTCTAGAGAATTTATATAATCCAAAATCATTGTTTCAAAGAGAAACTCAAGATTGGGGAATCATGAGAAGCTTGTTGTGTTTACAGAGTTAAAGGGTAGTGTGTTCCTCTGTTTCTTGAGTTTATGAGGGGGAGTGAGACTTCTTGTTGTAAGGGCTTGAAGAGCCTGAAATATTGTTGATAGAGAATTTGCAAATCTCAAAGGTGTTATGAGGACTCGATGTATGTTAGAATGACCAAACCATGATAAATTATTGTGTTGATTTTCCTCTCTAACTCTTTTGGTGAGTTCTTTCTTAAATCTCTCTACTTGCTATTTAGGTTTAAATTTTCAAAGGTTACCAATCAACCCCCTCTATCAAATCCTATTCTAATAAACTTGACTATAAAGTAACGAATCCTCATTAAAGCTGTTGTGGGACTAGTTTGTTCTACTTTGAACTTAACATTCATGGCACATTGGCACTGGCATGTTATGGAAGTCATCTATTCCAAAACTTTCCTTAAACATGCCTTGTATGATTATCAACGTGTAATTTGTATGGTGGTTGTTTATCCAAATAGTATATATTATGTACGACTATAGCAAGCAATTGATGCATACTATTATCTGAAAGAGTTGCAAATGATTCCATCATTACATTGTGGGGCATGATGTTCTTGATAAAATAGAAACAAAGACAATACATGTTTTTGCTTTTATATTCGTTGTGTTTAGTTTACTGGAAAGACCGATCATTATCGTTGTTAACTGGAGTTGAGACTTGTTGCAATGCATAATCTTGATATCTAATGAAGAATAAATTTGAATTATTTTTGAGTTTTAGAACCACTAAATTTGGAAATATGAACTTCAAAATTTTGGGTTCCAGACATTCTACCTGAGGCAGAAAGACTGAAGCAAATTGAATTGAACCGCTGGCATCAGTGGCCTGAATTTCAACGTTGTCTCTCTTAGTTTTTTGTTGTTAGTCTTGATGATTCAAAAAGTTAAAAGTGCATAAAAACAAACCAAAGCACTGAAAGATAAAACATCAACATGGAAGATCTTTTCGGTTCCTCAACAAGTTCGTCACAGTTCCCTCTTACAGATATATTTATGCTTTCACCCAATCAACAAAGTTCTTCAGATTCTTGTTTGAGCTGCCATCACCTTTTACATTATTAATGACATTTTCCTTTAGTTCGGAAGCCCTTCCTCTTGAGCCCTCAGCCCTCATCATCGAGAACTTGCCTTATCTCAAGTGTTATTTCTTCCTGACTGATAATCCCATTGTCTCTGTTAAGCCTTTACCCTACCTTCCAGATATTACAAATGTAGGCCTCATTAAGAAACTGGTCAGCAAAGTAAGGCCAACACAAGAAAGGCACTCCATTGATGACACCTTCTATAGTAGAATTCCAATCACAGTGGCTCAAGAAGCAAGCAATTGAAGGATGACTTGGAACCTTTTGCTGAGGAGCCCAACCCACAACCTTACCACGTGAATACAATCTGTCTTCAAATTCTTTCAAGAAGTCAAGGTTTTCCCCATTATTGATATCTGATCTCACAACCTATAGTTGTTTGAGAGTTCAAGTCCCAATGGGTTCAACTCTCACTTAGAACAAAGGATGGAAGAAAATCTCCATCCTAATAAATTAATAAAGGATGGAGATCAACTGAACAAGTCTAAATAAATTAATAAAGGAGGGAAGGAAATCTAAGGATCTTAAATTTATATAATTAATGAAGCCAACTCTAATAACTCTACTATAATATGAGTAATGATCTCGCTCTACTTATCCTCACTAGTGAAATATTTTAGGAGAACCTCCCAAAAGTATAAAGAATAAAATTTTCCATGACTAACTTTAGGAAGACTAATCTATTTATAAGAAGATATTACAATAATTATTTTAAAATAATCCTAATATCTTGAATATTTGAATTCAAAATATATTAAAATATTCTAACTTAAATAAACTATATCCTAATAATACTTAATAATAAAAATTATTTATAAATAATATATTTATATTATTTGCAACATAAGATAAACCTAAAAATAGGAAACAAACCGATCATTGTCTTTATGACACAGGACTCTCTATCACACCACCTCAAGTCTGGGAATCGGGAACACAGAGCTGAACCGATTCCAGGAATTAGAGCCATGGCTTCGAAGCTGTTTTTGCTGAGAAGGCTCTCGAGGTCTGTGAAGTTGTCACCACCATTCCCATCTTCAAATTCTCACTCTTTGGTTCATGGATCCCGGCCTCTTCCTTTAAAGGCATCTCAAATCCTTGGTTTCTTGGAGAATATTCATCTGCCTCTGTCTTCAACTACTTCTAGAAGCTTTTGCTCGCGCAGTTTGAATGTTGAAGGCCCCACTTCTATTGATTACCGGTACGAAGTCTCCTTTTTTACTTGGTTCGTATTTTCATAGGGAATAATCCCCGCCTCCGAGAGTTTCAATGATGTTCTATTTGATCCTCAAAACCAAAGAAAAGAGGGTTCAAGTAGTTTCACAAAAATTTGTAATTTTTTAGAATTATTTGTTGGTTTGTTTCATTTGTAGTTGCTTAACTGCATCAAACATTATGGTTAAGTCAATTTGACAGGGCTCACCTCAACATTATATGCCTGCAATTGGACTTTTCTTAATATTCTAATAAAAGATGTATAATTTACTAACATTATACATTGGTGACATTGTTCCAATTAAAAATGGGCAAGAATAATTTGGTAATGATTAATTTGGATGCAGTTCCGTACTGCAGGAGGATGAATTCCACAGACTGGCAGATAATACAATACATGACCTACAAGAGAAACTCGAGGTATCTCTAGCTATTGTTTAATCAGAGTATTGATATCAACTACAGATTTTTTAGTTGATTTATCCTAACATCTTGTATGATACTTATGTTTTGGAAAATGGTCTGTAACTTTGACTGAAACATGATAGAAAATTTTATTTTATTTTATACTGAGCCGCTTAGTATCTGATTTTGCCTTGTTGATTGATAGGTCTATGGAGATTCTGTTGAAGTTGATGGATTTGATATAGACTATGGGGTGAGGACAATTGTCCGGGACTCTTAGTAAATGAAAATTGATAATCAATTATTTATTGGAAAGGACAATAATTTTTTTTTAGATTTTTAAATTTCAAATTGACGTCAAGCAAATCAAATTGTCAAATTTTTCTTGTTAACCAAAACTTAGTTATGTTATTCTTAAATCATGTTTCTTAAAGGCCTTTAGTGAATTTCTTTTATGGAGTGTGTATTATGTGTCTTGATATGCCATGTTATTTGGCAGAATGATGTGTTGACTGTAAAACTGGGAGACCTGGGCACCTATGTATTAAACAAACAGACACCAAATAGACAAATATGGCTGTCTTCTCCCATCAGGTATTTATTTGCGTCTATCAGTTGTCTTCCATTCAAAATGTTCTGTGCATGGTTACTCTTTTTGTCTTGAAACCTATTAGTTGTTCCTCGCATTGGAATATTTGTGCTATAGATTGCATGCAAATTTGTTCATTTTGTCAAGTTAGAACCATGCTAGGAGTGGGTTGCTTTACATGCTGAGTTGTTCTGTTATGCCAGAAGACCTACATTTCCTGGATAAAAATGTCACATTTTGCTAAAAGATTGTTAGAAAGTTCACATAAATTATAATGTCTAGGTTGTAGCTCTCTGGATAGCTACTGACTTTGAAGTTAAAGCCCTTTGACTTGCTGTTTGTCTCACTTTATCAGTGTAGACGAGAAACAAAGTGGCTGAGATGGGATTGCAAAACTCTACCAAGGGAATTACTATGAGGTCCAAAAGATTTAATTATCAAAAAGTCTCAATTATAAGTTAGCATCATAAAACTATTGTCATTTCCAACACTGGAACTTATCGTTACATGCTCTTTAGTTGTTATTGAACTTTTGGGTGATTAAGTCCTTTTCTTGTAACCTCACAGTAGTTCCCCCAACTCTGCCTAGTAATTTATTAGTTTAAAATCTCCTCTCTGCCGTTTTGGAAATTCCAGAGTATAGTGTTTGAAATACGTGCTGCTATTGTGGAAGAACCCATTTACTTGGAAAAAGTTTCAGCTTTTTCATACGCAAATTATGTGTTAGGAGGAGATTTTATATTTATAATGTATGTTATAATTTTGATGAGATAGCTGTAGTTGCAGTACCCTGTATGTGGAGATCTGAATACTTCATTCTTCCAAGAACATACCTAGGCAAACCTATTCATTCACTTTTGAAAGAGTATCTTACAAGCATCATTTGTCCTTTATTTTCTGAGGATTACTTAGATACATCACTAATTTTTGATTGATTATAGTGATTTAGATTATCTATTTACTTCGGAGGCCTCTGTTATTCCAAATTCTTGAGGTTGAATTGTGTTTGTTGGAGGGTAATCTAATGGAGAGTTCTGACTCTTGTCAGGTTTTGGGTTTTCTCACCATTGGACGTGTCCTGCGTCTAAATTTAAGCATTAAACTAAGAATCTTGAGATGCACTGTGAGAAAACGCAAACCTATTGCCCTCTATAGAATTTCCTTTTTTTGAAGTGAAGACATTTTAGTCCTCTACACAATTATCATATGCAGTAAACTTTTATTCCTATCATGGGCATATCGACCCTCTAATATAGATAAGGTTGGGGTGGTTGCTTGCTAAAAAATCTGTTTTTGTCTGCACCAAATTGTGTGATGAAACAACTTTTTTGGAATACAAGGTTTATGTTACTCACTTGTTATTTGAACTTTTCGATAATTAAGTCCCCCGGTACCTCATTGTAATTCTCAGCTTTTTTTTTGTACATGTTCCCTTATCTCATGGACTTTATCTGTTTGCAGTGGTCCATCTAGGTTTGATTGGGATCAAGAAGCTAAGGCATGGATTTATAGGCGGAACAAAGCAAACTTGTACGAAGTTTTAGAAGATGAATTGGGGCAATTGTGTGGCAAACCCGTAATTCTTTCCTAGATAATCTTTGAGTTTAATTTATGAAAAAGAAATCATTAATAATTAATTTTGATGTTTATGTGTACTTTTAGGCTCTCTTTTCGCCTTCACATCTTTTTTATTCATTGTATCAATAACACTGTTTTGTGGAAGTGGATTGTACTATACTAGCATCTAAATAATAATCTCTACAAAAAATTATATAAGACTGTCCCAATAAATAGGGGTATTATATAAAATAAAAATTTGGGAAACAAGAGTGAATCAGAGCTTATATTTAATATCAAACTAAAATACTCAAATTAACATTATATTTAGGACACGAGGAGTATAATTTATACCATATTTTAGAGCAAAATGTTAACCATGTAGTTATTATCAAGGTTGACCATGATACAGAGCAACTATTTATTCATGACCAATATTTATAAAATTTCTGAAAATGGTTCAACACTTGTTCTCCTGATATTATCAGTGATCATCTCCTGGATGCCAAGAGACAAAAGCCAACAGGGAAATTATGAATCTGACTAGAATGCAACTAGTTTGATTCCCATATCCTCTAAAACCACACAACTGGATCTTATTGCTGTTTGATCATTCTAATTTTTTGTATGAGCATTTCCAGCTTCTTTGGTGCGACTTCATTTAACAATATTTTTCTGTAAATGGAGATAATCTCCTTCGTATATTTACCTTGTAAACTGTAAAAACACTTCTCAACCGCTTTCTCAAATAGATTTAGATCCTAAAATCATTAACGCTATAAGAAACCATAAAGAAACAAAAGTAGCTGTGACAGGGTAGGTGTCAAACACCTTTAAGAGGATATGATGGATTTGGATTATTGTTCATTTATTTATTTTTTAAAGGTATGTTGAGCGGTTCAAGTATAAAATCATAGTAACACTTTGTAGACCTAATTCTTCATTTTGATCCACTTGATGAAACTAACTAGATTGCTGCTAGATTCACCACCTTGTCTGATTCCACTTAGAACTTTTTCCTTGAGATGTTTAGCCCTCTCCTTCATATCCTCATCATTCAATAGCCTTTCAATTTTGTCTCTAATTCCGTCACTTGGGATTATGCCCCTTTCGTCTTTCTCAGCTCCCATTCCTACATTCCAAACATCACAGACATAGCTCTTATTCGGGAATTGATATGCAAAAGGCCAGCACAGAATAGGAACTCCATTGCTTACACTTTCCATGGTGGAGTTCCAACCACAATGACTTATGAAGCAAGCAACCGAAGAATGACTCATCAGAATCTTCTTCTGTGGAGCCCAACCCATCATTCGACCACGATCACCAACTCTGTCTTCAAATCCTTCAGGGTATGCATTATTCTTCTTCCCTTGTATGAAGTCTGGTTGTACAACACAGATAAAAGGTCTATCTGAAAGTTCAAGTCCTAAAGCCATTTCTTGGAACTGGGTTGGACTCAGTGTTGAAGCTTCCAAATACAACATAAATGACTGAACTTGGTAATTGTTGATCTAACCAATTCATAAGAGTGAGGTCTTGGGGCCAAAAAATGCCTGCTGATGAGTTTCCCGAAGTAGTGCTTGTTAGAAGTGGCCCTATAGGCATGATATTTTTTGGAGACACGGTAAATGCTGATTGCTCAAGGACATAACTTGAGTTGCAGAGAAGCCATTCAGTGAGTTGCATAGACTTAATGTTCCTCATCATCAGTTCAAAAATATGCTTCTGAGTGGTCAGATTCCCAACGTTAAGCCAGGCGAAATTGTCGTTACTAAGTCTGGGCATTGTAGGTGATAGTTGAATGGTTTGTTTTCTCAACGGAGTTCCTGCAGATTTTGAATGGAAAATAATCAATTAGTTGTTGTGTTCTAAATAACCAAGTGAACTGCTATGAAGTATGAACTAACCATTTTTGTCAATGATTCCACTAATCAACTTTGAGATGCTCAATCCATGAATCAACTGTGCTGCTGCTGCAGGACAGAATGCGGCACGTCGGATTCCTCTCTTCTCGGCAATATCAAGGGCCCATCCAAATGCTTTGATCGGCAAGAACACAGCTTATCTTCTCACTTTCTGAACCACTAGTAATAAAAAAATCAATGAGCTCTTCAACTTTCCGAGGCATGTGCTTCAAGACTTCTCCAGTCAACACGGACCCTTTTTTTACCTTCTCTGCAGAATCCGACCCATTAGCTATCCACACCAGACTAGGTTCTGATCCTACATCACTTCCCTGGTTTGCTAATGAGCTCATCATGATCCTCTCATGATTATACTTGGTGTTTATAAAACTTACTTTTATCCCATGTTTAACTAAGCATAGAGAAAGTTCCAGGCTATGTTTGGTTTGGTGGAGGGGAAAGGAAGGGGATGGATAGGAGGGAAAGGGAAGGGATGGAAGCGTATAAAGCTACTTTGTTTGGTTTAGTTAAAAGGGAAGGAAGGAAAATGATTTTTAATGATTCTTTGTTTGGTTCAGGAGGGGAAGGGAGGGAATTTAATAATCAATTAACTATTTTACCCATGTATGTTGATTTATATTTATTTATTTATACAATTTATTTAAATTAGTTTACTCATGAGAATTAATCTCTCCTTTTATTTAATTAATTTAAACAATTATTAAGATGCTTCCTCGTATAATTTATTTAAATAATTAATGAGCAAAAGGGGAAGTTGATGTTAAAGGGAGAAAATAATTAATTACATATTTTTTTTAATCTACCATTTAATTTATAAAGTTTTATAAATGATAGAATTCACTCTTTGCTGTAACCGTTCAATATCGCTTTCCCATCTGGAACCACTCCAACTTCCATGGAAGACGACGAGGCCTAAACTCTTTCACGTTAGTTAAAAATTAAAATGTAATGAATTGCTCTGTGCTGGCACAACACCGTCGATGCTGGAATTGTTTTGCTCTTGAGCTTCGACCTTCAAATCCACCGGTCTGAAATCTAGATCTAGGCATGTCTGCATTTTGGGAAACACGTACTCACCGAAAAGAGACGAGGTCATCAGTGGAATAACAAAAATATGATAGGGGTATTTTAATCTAATATTTTCATTCCCCTCTAAAACCCCCAAATTGGAGGGATCAAAAAGAGAGGGAGGGAAGAGGAGAGAGAAGATTATTTTTCATCCCCTCCCCTCCAAAAAATTCAAACCAAACAAGGGAAGGGTCTCATTAAACCTCCCCTTCCCCCCAACCAAACAGGCCCTAAAGGAATCACATCTCCTTGCACAGGGTAAGGTATGACTAAAACTTGTGGCTTTCCCATACTTCTTCTCTTGCTCTGCAGATTTCTGCAAGTTCATACCATTTATAAATCATACTCATCATGTTGGTATCAAGTTCGTCAAAGTCTTGAATACCAGATATAAGAAACAAAAATTTATCTATTAGTCATGTTCAAGTAATATTAACAAGGACTACAAATTTTGTTTTCTTCTTCTTTTATAAGTAATTCTTTAATTTTTTTTATTGTTATGATTAACATTGATGGAATATTTTGAGTTAACCTGGTACTTTTGGGGTCTCAAAAGTGGTTGAATGCATCAGCAATCCCGTTTTAAAAAAATGGAGTAAAAGAAAGGTAAATTATAGAGGAAAATACAATGACTTTCCTTTTGTTTTAATAAAATTACAGACCTCCCGAGTCTATTGGAAACCTATATTTTAATCCAATATTTAACGCTGTTAAGAATGATCACTAAAAGATTCTAAAACGTTACTACTTATCTCTAGTATAAGCAGTTAAGTGGTTAGATTTAGTCGAAGATATAAGATATCAATTCATTTGATTGCATATATTTATTAATTTTTTAAATTAAATTGATCTATAATCTACTAGTACTATGTAAATATTTTAAGGAAATCATATCATATTTGTTTAAATTAATCAATTTTTTTATTTTCTTAATCTAGTTAGGTAGCTATTAACTATATTACTCTTTTCTCCTCAGGATTCATTTTTTATAATTTTCGTTTACTTGCTTCCCAATTTACAGATCAATCAAATCTGCTATTGTCTTATTATTGGACTTTGATTCTTTTGGTCACATCTCTTGAATTAAGCACTCACTCACAGTTCACCACTGCTGCATTAAATAAATGAATGTGTTTTTTTTCTTGGTGGCCAAGAATCTTCCTTACGCCATAAAATGCTTTTTTCTTTGGGGATCTTTCATGATTATGGTAGCAAAAATATCTGAAAATTATAACGGATACTAAAATGAATTACTTGGAATCAAAGCAACTACTTACATTCACTGTCAAGTCAAAGTTCCATAAATTCACTTTCTATTATT
>JANTPZ010014243.1:0-10562 GCA_025593235.1 Vachellia pachyceras
TATATTCAATTCACAGACGCTGAGGCCAAAATAAAAGAAGAAAATGGAGAGAGGAGTACGTAGCGCATGTGGTGTGGATAGGTAAACATAGGGAATTAGGGATAGGATGGTTGTACCCATTCGTGCCAATTGACCGTACATACATACATACATACACGAACGACTAATTGATTGAACACGTCACGGGCTGCCTGATATGTTTGAAATGTATTAATGAAAGGAAGCTAGAATGGCCTTATAGATCAAGTACTGGCTAATATGGTTAACTAACGAGTGCGCGCCAGTTGCAGAAGTTTGAATGGGAACGAACTGAAGCATGTCAGGGCAGCACCGTGGAGGAGGAGAGGAAAGAGAGGGACAGTGTGGGGGCACTTAGAGGGCAGACCAGGGGTCAGGGAGTGGCATACAGCCCATCTATGTGGCGAAGCAAAGGCTACACACAGTGCCCCCTCATCCTCAGAATTTACCATCGAAGTAGCTAGATCATGCATTGGCCATTCTCTTTTTCAAATTTAAATTAAAGGCAAACGACCCACCGCAGTCTCAAATTCCTAAACACACGAGATGTCACGTGACTGCTTGAAAAAAAAGTTTGAAAAGTAAGTTTTGGCATAATGTGTTGGATTTAGAATCAATTTATTCTATCAAAAAAAAGATTTTTGCTCAGAATTTATTTTAAAATAATAACTTACCAAATGTTAGAGTTTACAAGTTAATGAACATTTAAGTCAAAAATGTAAAAAGTTGTTGTTAAACCACTACCTTTTATTCGACAACACTGAATTTCAACTAACAAGTTCAACTGGTGTGTTTGCGCCTCTGTGAAGTTTTTTTGTAGAGTAATAAATATAATATTGATCTTATTTCTCAAGTAAACACAGTACCCTAATCTTTTTTTATGCAATTTTATCCCTATATTTTAATTCGATACAATCTCATTCCTCCCCTAACTTTTAGTCAATTATTTTAGGAACAATTAATATTTTAATCCCTAACTAACTTACTTATAATTCAATCCCTTAAACTATTTTATGAAATCAAGCTAATAAAAATGAGTTTTCAAATCCCCTCAACAATATTTCTACGAGTATTTCATAAATAAAGTTTATTTAAAATAATTCATACATTTATGGTCAGAAAGGCTACATAATTTTTCAGGGTTAGTTTTGGTAAGAAAAATGAAAAATTTTCCCTGTATTGGAATCTTATGAAAACAACCTCTATGGCTAAATTTTTCATTAGAATTACATAAATGAAATTAATTTTTTAAAATTCATCCATTTCTGATCACATTTTATTTTAAGGCTAGTTTGGAGTCAGAAAACCATAGTTCATGAGAATTACAGAAATCAAGTTTATTTACAATAAACTTAATGAATTATTGTAAATAAAACTAAATTATTGTAAACCTCTATGGCTTAGCTTTTCTGCTCCAAATGAATGAATTTTTGTAAATAAAATTGATTTATGAAATTCTCACGAACAATTGAATTATAGATAATGTTTTCATGCAATTCTGATACAATGAAAAAATTACATTTTTTAACCCCAAATAAACCATAAAATAAGATATAGCATTTCATAAAATAGTTTAAAAGATTAAATTATAAATTAAAAGTTATAGACTAAAATATAATTTTTTTTAAAAAAGAATTGATTAAAAGTTAGAGAATGGATGGAATTATACCAAATTAAAAATATTAGGGGTGAGATTGCAAAAAAAAATTAAAATGTTTGATACATATGAGAAATAAGATCATTGTTATGCTCACCACCTTACTTCTTTGCGGCGGCGTGTCTGAATTTTTGCATGTTATTAACAGTAATAGCAATAGTGAATTGACAATTACGTGGTTGTATAGAGAATCGGTTCTTTCCTACAGCCATGATTGGATCGACTGAACTGTTCGTAATCGAGGGGTCAAACCATGTTGTTGAAGAAGTGAATCTGCAGGAAAAAGGAGCCATGTTAGATAAAATTAAATGACATTTGAAAAATGGTTTACCGAACGAATTGGGCCTTTTCATAGGTCCTTAGCTCCTATCAACCACTTGACGACATAAAAAGTACTTAAGGAACAACCAATAACCCAGTTTCAAGGGAGACATGTTTGACTTTGAAGGGATGGGAGAGCTTGCAGTTCGATTTGGTGCCACGAAATTTCGTCTTATTCCTATTTTGGAATAATAGAATCATTTGTTTGTTCTACCGACCATGCATGAACTGAACTGGTTCAGTTTTGACCGATAAAATGTCATGTTTGGGTCAGGAATGGTAACAGTGAGGGTCTGTTTTGTAGTTGCAGGAGGCTTATTCTCACTTCTGGTTTGGAACGTATGAGCATCATCAATCAATGTAAATGAAAATAAAAATGGTAGAAAGGGGAAAGGAGACTTAGTAGTGTCAGATAGAACTCAGGAAGTGAGGCTTTTTGTGATGAAAGGAAAGGAATGGGGCAGCTGTAAAGCGGGAGTTTCAGCCAGGGGTGGGGTCTGCGTTTTTGGTATGTGGGAAGTAAAACTCTACCAACACTTCTCATTAATTAACTATTCTTCTGACCATTTTTAACATGATTAGTGATGTGTGCAGTCTATATCTGAAGCTGATTCCAAACCCATCCAATTCCAATCCATAACTGATCTAAGGTTGTTTCTTCTCTGCTTCGCTCCAGACACAGACAGTTGTTACCCAGTCAATGCCACGCCTCACTCTTTTAATCATCCTCTTGGAATATAATTCAAATAAGGTGATCGGTTTCATCATCATTGCTATACATGTACGCTCATTGATCAGTCTCTTCTAAATCGAGTTGCATGTCAAATTCAAAAGCTAGTTTTGTGAGTATAAATGGAAAACCCCATGCAGATCTCCTTGCTCCAAAAGACCCCATCTATGAAAAGATACTGGCTTTATCGCTCCTCAGACTATATTACCTCAGGCTGAAGTGTAAGATTGGGTATTAAGAGTTAGAGATACTTGCTCTAAATTATCGCCACCTCAATTAAGTTGCAGCAGACTAGATGTTAATAGATCTCGATGGGGAACATCAGCATATGGAGTCATCATACGTGACAAACAGACAGAACTTAGATAGAAGGCTTCTCTAACTACATCGGTTTCCATCATAATAGAAATTCCAAAATATTCAAGAAGGAAGTTCACCCTGTTGAAAGGAGAAGTAAAGAAGTTAACTCCCACGATGATCCATCATGGCAGTATCCCCTGTTCACAGTGAACATTCGGATGATTACTCTTGTATCGGATATTTTAGATATATTAGGAAGCTCACTATTCATAATTGGACTGTCACGGTCAACCACAACAGTATAGAAGGGAATACTTGAGAAGATTGCTTGCTTTATCAAGCTAATTACGACAATTTCGATGCATCCATATATGCAGAGTTCAGAGATGTATTGTTAGACGACTTAGTGCTCGGTTGGAAAACTCATAAAAATATTTAAAAACATTTTTTATATAAACCGAGAATAAACTCGTCATCTCACGTACTAATTTAAAATTTCGTAAAATCATTTAAAATAAATTAATCTAAACACTTATTTAATTTATTTTTTTTGCAATTCTCAGTGGTTATAAATTACAGGGTTGGAACATACAGGTACTGTGTAAAATGCTTGTTTGGAAATAATTTTTACAAATTCCGAGGCAAAACTTAGGTTTTAGAGAATATATTTTGGAAAATAGCTTTTATAGATTCCGAGGCAAAACCTAGGTTTTGAAAATATTTGGGAAGTTATTAGCTTTTACGGATTCCGAGGCAAAAAGTAGGTAGGAAAGAGGAAAGAGAAAGAATGAAAAGTAGGAAAGACAAAAGAGAAGAAAGAAAAGGTAGAAAAGATATAAGAGAAAGAAAGAAAAAGTAGGAAAAATGAAAGAAAAGGAAGGAAAACAGTAGGAAAGAGAAAGAAGGGAAAAAAGTATGAAAGGGGAAAAAGTATGTTTTAAAACTTAGGTTTCAAACCGATGTTTTGTAACTAAAATAACTTTTCTGAAATTTTTTTGTGCTTGAACAAAATCTAGATTTTAGGTTAAAATTTAGATTCTGTAACTAAACTTAAATAATATTTAAAACCGTGTGCATAGTAAAAGTTTTTCAGTTGATAACCAAACTTAATAACCAAACTTAAAAGTTTTTGGATTCTGGTTCCCTGGATCAAAACTTTGGTTGGTGAAAAAGGTGAGTGCAGACAACACAGTAAAAGAGGAGGTGCCAAAGTTTTCACGGTCAAAGCAACAAACAGCTGTAACCGAACCTGTTAGTGTAGCAACAGTGTCCGTGTTTATTATTAAGGGAAATGTTGCATGTTCATCTGGTTGACCTCTCTACTTGCTCCGACTCAAGAGTCAAGACAGCTTTTTTTCTCTTTGCCATCGCTACCAAACAAAAATGAAATTATAAAATAAAAACGAGGACGCCATAGGTATTAGGTGATTTCCACTTTCAGTATTATTTAATACCATACATCCTTTTAAAAATAACTAATTGCACTATTCATCACCCAGCCCTCTTGCCTCGGTGTTTTAACTCGATTTGAATCACGAAGTATCCTCATTCCCCAATCTCTGTGTGTGTGTCTCTCTCTAATGTCGATCTTCCTGGGGGTGGTTGTCCTCCTTTGCACGTAGTTTAAACTATAGCTTCTTCGTCCTCATCATTGCTGCAGCATTTCGCTTTGTAGTCTCTTCAGCATAACTTGGTATTTTGGCACGCGGTTTCTACAATCATACAGGTGATGATGGCTCGAAAGCACCTGCACGAGCTACTGAAGGAGGATCAAGAACCGTTCCTTCTGAAAAAATACATTACTGATAGGCGTAGCCAGCTGAAGAGGTCTTCCCCCAGGAGTAGTTTGCAAGTGAAGAAGCGGAGACCAATGCGTCAAAACTCAAACTTCTCCGTTAATTTCTGTAAGCAAGCTTGCTTCTTCTCATTCCCCGACACGCCTGACCTCGGGAAATCACCCCTCTTCCAATTGCCTTCGCCGGCGAAAAGCCCCTCCGCTTCCACCAATCCCATTTTTCTTCATATCCCTTCTCGAACGGCAGCACTTCTTGTCGAAGCCGCTCTTCGGATTCAGAAACAGTCCGACCCCTCTCCCAAAACCAAACCCCAACACAAAAGCAATGCCTTCGGCATGTTCGGGTCATTCTTTAAGAAGCTGACGCATCGTAATCGGAACCGAAAGCGGCAAATAGACGACGAAGGAGCTGAGGCCCCGGTGAACGAAATATTAATGTGGGATTCGTCTACTGGTCGCGGAGAACTTCCCAATGGATTCTATGAAAAGACTGGTTCTCAGAAGGATAATAATACCTCAGACTTTAGTGCCTGTGAGGTGGCGTGTCTCTGTTCTTGCAATGGTAGGCCGAGCAGTGCTGTTTGGTCGGAGAGCATTGAAGACAGATCTTTGGGCATGGAAACGTCGATTAGTAGCCAGTGGGACGAGTTTGACTTTCTTTCCAAACAGAACAGCATTACGGAGTGTGCTTGTTATGATAATGATGCCCTCTATCAAAGCCCTTTCCGTTTTGTTCTACTGCGAAGCCGCTCTGCTTCCCCCACGCCGGAATTAGCTTCCCCGGTATGTTCTCCGAGTCGCCGCACAACGAAGGTTTGTCGTTTTCTTATATCTTTAGTTTTAATTTTCTTTTGGTTCAAGATCAGCATGACGGTCTGGTCAGTACTGAACGATGAGTTGATGAAAACTCGGTCCTCCAGAAGGGCCAACCTGACTCACGAGTCAACTGGGTTCATTGAATTGCAAGGTCGTCTTTTTTTTGCGCGTTTGTGTGTCGGCAATTGGAGCCCGGGGTCTGCAAAGTTGGCTGGAAGGTTACTGTGGAATGACAAGTATACCCGCAAATCGCTCCAAAAGTATAGAAGCGATAATCCGGCCAGTGGAGGGCCAGATGTGTCAATTTAACAGTTTTTTGTTTTCTCAAATTGATTGCTGTATTGGACCTTCCCATCATGTTTCTGTCATCCAGAAACGTTGCGTGTATTTTATCTTAATAACCATTCAGTGGATTGTGTAGGGATTAACTTCTTAAAAGTAAACTTCCTTTTTTATTCCTCTTCTGCGTGCAGTTATTAGATACCCACATTGAATTTACAAAGAAAACAATTTCTGATTCGGATACATGTTTTTGAATCAAAAGAAAACTGGCGCATTAAGGAAATCGGTACAACATTTAATGAATGCTGTGATGAATTTTGGTAGGACAAAGAGAATAATGGAGCAGAGAGGGTGGATCAATGCCAATCAGGAGAGGAAGCAGAAGAGAAAGAACAGTGCAGTCCAGTCTCTGTTTTAGACCCACCATTCGAGGACGATGAGGAGGGGCAGGAAAACAACGAGGAGGGTGAGGAGGATGGTGGTGGTGGTGATTTTGATTTGGAGAATAGCTACGCCACTGTACAGAGTATGTCAATGCTTTAACTTTGATCTGTACCATTCGTTGTTGATTCATATGGTCGTTTTCCGGCAACAAATTCTCGTACACGACTCTTCAAATTTGCTTCCTTGTTACTGAAGTAGAAGGGCGAATGCTAATATGGCAATTTGCTGATATTGAACCCAATATCTGTGTGGGTTCCGTTTAAAGATCACGCTGGCTCCCCCAAGGGCATTTCCCATTCAATGTGGACGTGTCCTATTCGACTTTTACTCTCAGACACGAGCACTGCTTTCATAAATTTGTGTGTGACCCACAGCTTTAGTTTGGTGACTAGAGCCCTTGCTACCTCTCGATATGCTGGTTAGGATTTTTTTTTAGTAGCCAGAGTTGTTTGGAGTATCATTACTTTTGGCGGTCGTTTTCCGATGTTGAGAATTCTGCGTCTCTGACCTCTTTTTTACCACCTGAAAGTGGTGGATCCCTTGAATTATTGGTCATACGTTGCTTTTGACACTGCCCATAGTTGACAGTACAGGCACCTGAGGATCCATTTGGGCATTTTAAATTATTCACCGCTCGAAGAGCTGCTTTCCATCCTGTACTTGTTGTCTTTAGGAATCTGCCCTCCCTGCAAACTCTCGCTTAAACAGGAGTGCTAAGAGCGATTCTCACTTATTACTGCCTGCCGCTATGTTTGAACAGCTATTACAAGGAACTACATATTCATTATGGACGCTCATTTGACCTGTGCTGTTAATTTGACAGGAGCGAAGGAGCAGGTTCTACAGAAGCTTCGCAGATTTGAGAAACTAGCAGAGCTGGATCCTCTGGAGCTGGAGAAAAGACTGTTTGAAGAAGACGACGAGGAAACATTGGTGGAGGAGTGGGAGTGGGAGGAAGGCAGTGAGGGAACATCAGGCTGGAAAGAGAACGGGTGCAGTGAGTTAGTGTTACAAGTGTTGAGGGAGTCAAGGTTGGGAGAGAGAGGAGGGTTGAAGAGACTGATCAGTGATCTAGTGGGAGAGGAGAGAGAAGGCAGAGAAAGAGAGAGGGTGATGAGAAGGGTTTGTGAGAGGCTGGAATTGTGGAGAGTGGTGGAGACGAACACAATAGATATGATGGTGGATCAAGACTTGAGCAGGGAGGATGGAGGGTGGAAGGAAGACGGAGAGCAGAAGAGGCAAGTGGCGGTGGAGCTGGAGCATGCGATCTTTGGATTCCTGGTGGAAGAAGTGTCGGAGGAGCTGGCATGTTAAAGTGTGAGGGTGGGCGGCAAGACAGTACAGAGTCTGGGTGGCACTGGGCTGGTTAGCAAGAAACAGGTGAGAGGTGAATGTACGTACTAGACATGACTAATGAGTGCATTCAGTGGCTTGTGTGACTTCAAACAATAGCATATGATATTTTACATAATGAATGATGGAGCGGTCTTGTATCATGAGGCAAAAGCGGCCAAGGATGAGAAAGGGAGGGAGGGATATATATGGATGAGCAGTGAGTGTAGGACGTAGGTGGACCTTGTGGGTTTTCAGGGAAGGAACAAAATGAGAAGGACTGATCGGTTTTTAGGCGCTGCTTTGTTCTAACATCTATTCATTTCCAAGGTGTGGTGCTGCGATGCCTCATGATTCAGCTTTAACCACTGATTGGAGTCTTTCCCTATTCGGTGATTGATGCTGATTGCGACTCTCGACCCTTTTTCCTTTCCCCAGGACCCTCTTGCTTCCATCCTTCAACTCTTGTCCCCTTTTTTTTTTTTTTTCTTTTCTTCTTTCCCAGACACTCCTCCATCTTGTGTTTTTGGATTGTTTAAAACTCTGTGGACAGGGCCCTTACCCTCCCCACCAAGGTCAGCGAAAGCTAATTAGCTCCTGGCTGCATATATTTTTGAAAATTTTAGACTTGTTTGGCGGAGCATTTCTAAAAGTCAAACGCACGTTTAACAGTATTTTTCTGTAAAACAAGATAATCTCCTCCATATATTTACCTTGTCTTGAGTAAAAGTATTTCTTTACCGCGTTCCCAAACGGGCGGGCATTTTATCTTGTGTAAATTTCTTTACTTCTCGCGTTCCTATACTTGCATAAAAGAGAATTGTTTGCTCGAATTTAATACTTGCATAAAATCAGACAATTTATGCTTGCATGGTTTAATAGTACACGTATAATTATAAACGGTCGCTCAGGGATTAAAGGCCTGGAAAATACTGTCAGCATGAAGTTGAGAGGGGTAAGCAAGGTGTGAGCCATGTCAAATATGTTTCAGAAGGAGTTCTTGGCAGCAAGAGGAGCCTGTTGGTGTGGTAAATTATCTTTACTATTGTCCGTGTAATTTTTAAAGTGATCTAACGCCTCGAGATTGTTCTTTCATATTTGCCCATGGAAACACTGAAAACCATCATTTAGTGTATCTTCTGATCCAACGCCTCGATCCACCCAGGGATGACTTAGCCGCAATCTCAGCGGCCCACGGTTGGATCTCCACGTGTCCTAACCTCCCTACAAGTCTGGACTCATGGCCCTGATGCTTTAGTCCTATTCCGTCAACGTTTCCTGAATTAACCTGAACAGGAGGGTGATCATATATTACCTTTCTAAGTTACCCACAGCTTTAATCTCTTCATAAACAACTAAACGCAGACAATGAGGGTGATCATATATTTGTTCCAATTTCTAATGCCCTGTTTCCTTTTCGGTTGAATACCTTCCGGCAGAAAGACCCCTCTTTCCAGATCTGGACCAACGTTAATGCTCCGTTTGGTACATGGGAACTGACTTTGGAGAAGTGGAAGTGGAACTGGAATCCATGCTTGGGCTGTTTGGTGCCATGGAACTCATTTCTCCATGGATTCCACTTCCATCAAAAATGATGGAAGCGGGTTCCATCAGCCAAGGGGAGGAACTCACTTCCAACCTCATTTCTTTCTCCATGTGACATCTTTACCCTCATCACCTTCCACTCCGATGAGCATGATGTCAATGGCGGCGGCGGCGGCAACGGCGAGGGTGACGGCATGGAAGACCAATGAATGTGATGGCATGGAAGACCGACGGCGACGTGACGCTCTCTCGAAGATCGAGGAATTTGATCCCTGCTTCCATCTTCGACCTCATCCCTCTTCCATCTTTGACTCCCGCGACCTCATTCCCCTCCATCTTCGACTCTGGCTTCAGATCTGAGAGAGCGTCGACGTCTTCATCTTCGTTGACGTCTTCCATCTTCGACCTCATCCCTCTTCCATCTTCAGATCTGCTGTTGATGTCTCCGGCTTTGAGAGATCTGAGAGAGTGTCGTTGCTTCTCTGGCTTCGTTGATGTGTTCGGCTTCGTTGATGTCGCCAACGATGAGAACGGTGCTTTAGCTTCGGTTGCTGCTGGCTGTGGGGAGGGAAAGATTTTTTTTGGAAGAAAAGAATTTTTTTTATGAAGGCTATATCAATCTTTTCACATTATATTAAATTAAAATAATACCCACTTTTTTCAACATATCAAACATACTTTTAATCTCAATTCCAATTCCAGTTCCACTTTCAGTTCCATCAAAATCAGTTCCACGTACCAAACGGGCATAAGATTTTGCTCCCAGAAAAGGAAACCGAAAACCCACCTCAGAGGCCCAGCCCAATAGCCTTCAATTTCCTAAACGAAGACGTCGGCGAGTCACGTTCTGTTCGGGGCAGGCGGACCGCTGCATCTATCCTTCTCAACGTATATACAAACTAGAAATTGCGCCGCCATGCGAGGGGCGGCTAAGTTTCGAATGATATAAAGTAACTGTGAAATGACTGGCTGAACATCTTATTCTGGGTGGCCTGCTTATCACGTCAGCGCATCGAAGCAAATGCGAGCCAAGCAGCTTCCCCGGTAGCGATGGCGGAAGAGGGTAATCACCACGTAATCGATATTTGGAAGGTAGACGAAGAGAGGCTGGCTTCGATGCTGCAAAAGATTTCGCAGGATCCAAAATTACTGAGCAAAGCCGCCGGTAAGAAATCTTGCTGCATCTTCAGGGTCCCAAACAGCTTAGTCAATGTGAACGGAAATGCGTATCAATCATGGATCGCATCCATAGGTCCTTATCACCTTGCCCAGCCCCGCTTTAATATGATTCAGGAGCACAAGTGGCGTTATCTGGGTTCTTT
>JANTPZ010014244.1:0-10911 GCA_025593235.1 Vachellia pachyceras
GAAGACAAAAGAGAAGAACTCCAGGCCAAGGCGCCAACGCGTAAACGATGACCCTCCATAATTCTTATCTTCTTGCATCGAGAAGCATCCCATATCTACATGTAGAATGGTTAAGAGGTATGGACTAAAAAAAAAGTGTTTCTGAGAGACATTCTTAAGGCATCAAGGTTCATGGAAACACAGAATCATATAGTGAAGTTTGCAAGTTTGGTGATCAGATGAACAACAATACTAGAAAAAAAAAAAATAGACTTCATGTTTCAATAGCACATTTTCACAACTGTCTGTGATGAACTCGCTGCCATCCTTAATAAACCAATTGAGCAATATCAAGTATACATCTAAATATGATATAAGCATACAAAACAATTTAACAAACTGACATTTTAAAAGGCTAGATAGAAGACAATTGAATGTCAGACATAAAATCAGGAACCAAAGTTGATTAAACCCACTGCATGAGAATTGAGAAGGCTCTGTTTCCCATATTTGTCAAGACTAGAGGTACCAAGAAAGAGAAGTCAGGTTGTACAAATAATGCACAAATTGCTATACCTCATATTTCCCAAAATAGATGAATTGACATTATGATATAAGGAAAGATGAATTTATTGCCTCATCAATTACATAATTTACTTTGGATTGCATTCTGCTTATTACCCCAGTCAACTTACATAACACATTTTAAACCTTGTAAGGATTAATGTAAGATAAAGAAAAGTAAGAAATAAAACCAAATGAGTCCTGAAATGCTATGAACAGGGCATGATAGGATACCAAATATAATTGGCGCATAAACTCCTACCTGTACTTTACCATTGCTGGTTCCAACCGCGAGATGTGTACCATGATGAGCCCAGCCAACTGAACAAACGCTATCATCAATCCCCAAGTCACACAGTTTAGTCACCTGCATTCAGCACATCAAAATGGAGTTGAACCATATAAAATTTTTTCAGTTTCCAACTTCGCATGACTAAATCACTAAGCAACAGCCAGCTCATAGCCATATTGGCAAACAAGCATACAAAGTTTATGCACTGAGATTGAGCATATGCATTCCTTCTAATCATATCCAAATAGAAAGGTATGAAGATTGGCTGCAATTTTCATTTAGAAATGTAGACAATGCTTAGATGGGAACGAGGACTCACCTTGCTGCTACATGCATTCCACAAATAAACACAGTTACCCAACCCCACGGCCAATACATTGTGTGAAGACCAATCCACAAGGTTCAGATAAAAATCGTCTTGCAGCGCAGGAGCATCCAGAACCTAGTTCAACATTATAATCTCCATAAGCTCCAACAATCCATTTAACATAAGTCGTAGATTAAAACAACAAGAACAGAAAATTTACTTTATAAGGCGACCGGGAAACCTTCCGAGGAGCCTTAACAGGACAGGGATTGACACCCGGCACCACATCATCATCAAACATAAACGGCGAAAGCGAGTGCATAGACTGGCGAGTCTCAGTTTTGTAACGAAATATATTTCGGTTCGGTGGGTTCATAAGTGAGCTCCTTTTTTCAGGAGTAACCGGAGATATGACCCCAGCATCAGGTCCAAACAACGCAGTACGCAAAAGGGTAGTGTAGGCGCTGGAACTGTCCTCCCGTCCCTCCGCCGGTGAACTCGTCGGCGTCGATATATCAAAGAGAGCAAATTTAGAAGCAGATCTGCTCGGTATGAACCTGTCGGAGTAGATTGTCCTGGAAGTTGATTTATAGTGTTTGGAGTTTATCATACGGTCAACATGACGAGAGGGGGTTTGGCTGTCAAGAGAGAATGAAGCTCTAGACATTTCAAGATGTGAATTGAGCGGAGGAGTTAAGGACGGAGAAATTCCGAGCGGTGATTGGCCGGTAAATTCGTCCATGGGGGTCAAAGCGAACAAGCTGAACCCCTTGAATTCAACTCTCTCAAGCTCCTGAATCAGATGGGTATGAGTAATCCCCCGGCTGTTAATTTTCCCGGGAAATCCAAAGGAAGCGTTGTTCCGGGGAAAGATTACAGCTTTTTTTTTTTTTTTGCCCCGTCCCTTTTTTCCGTTTGTTTTTTCGGTCGGCTCCAAGGGGTGTAACCCCTTGTGCGTTACGTGAGCTTTCTAACTCCCTCAACTAATAATATGTATGGTTCATCACCCTGGCTTCCTAATCAAATCTACCAAGTTCAGTATTTATATTGCATCTCAAGCTATTTGTTTTATGAATAAATTAAATTAGTCCTTTTTACTTTCTTATTTTATTTAATTTATTTTAAGGAAAGTTTTAACTTTTATGGAAGCTTGTCTACTTTCTTAAATTAAAATATATCTTGGAGAATCAATTAATCAGATTGTCTGCTGCATCCATCAGCCAATTTAGGCAGATTAATTAATGCTGAAGAAAAAAGTGATGTTAAAAGTAAGATGTAGAATTAATTAGACCCCATCAATGAAAATCCAATCATATTAAACCTAACAAAAAAGTATAAACACTTATCATGTTTATAAAATGATAAAATAATAAACTCATTCCTTGGATCACAATTTTGGTAAAACTTATAGAAATTTTTTATTTTTAAAATTTTATTACCATCAATATAAATTTAAGAGTTAATTGCAGATTAGGGAGATTAAATATATTATTTAAAGTATTTATATTTATTAGAAAAATGAATCATCTAACTTAAAATTAATAAAAAATATTATGATACTTATAAATAAATAGTTTTGAATAATGTATTTAGATTTTTTTTATTGTTTTAAAAATTAATTGGCTTTTATATTAAAAACCGGTGTAATAACTTGAAAATAAAACTGAGACAAAATTCATAAATTATTATACTCAATTTGATTTATTTTTCTCTGGTTGCCGTCTAAAGAAAAATTATTTAATTGGAGCCAGAGATTTTTTAGATTTTACATGTATAAAAATAATTATGGGTAGACAGCATCTTTGGCAAACAAAGTTGGGGATAATTCTTACGCGCGCCGATTTGGTTCATGCAGATGGCAGTGTATCTATTCATATATTTAAAAATTCGGGTGCTATATATACAAAATTCAAGAAGCTAAGTAAAATAGGGGCAAGATTGGAATATTAAATATATTAATGAGATATTTTATAGGGAAATTTATGTTAAATAGAGGAATTAATAAATAAAAATTATAAATTAACAAAATTACAATCAAATTCAGTTGTGGAACCACTCATTGTTAAGGGTGTGTAAATGCCCCTACTCAACTTTTTTATATGTATGTAAATTACTATTATATTTTTATTATGTACCCACTGATAATTAAAATTTGAACCCACTTAAATTATCTATACTAGCAAGTCAGTTGTTATTTGCTTGAAAATAAAAAATTGCCTCCACTGCTATAATGTCCTGACTCTGCCACCGATGAAGTCGCAATAGTAACTAATCCAGTTATCATTAATAACTTAATCAGCCTTCAATAACAACCGGACCAATTGATGTTACGGCTTGATGGTAATTTTTTTGATCTTTATAACCTTTTATTTATTAATCGGGGGGTTGACTATAAATTTCTTAATTTTATAGATGGAGATAAATAAGAAATATACGATTGAGCACCGATGGATCTGAGATGCCCTAGAGCATGGCCACGTCCGTTCATGTGACCCATATTATGTCTGTTTCTGGTGATCATAAAAACTAATACTGGCAAAACTATCATCATATTTTCTCTGCCGAATATGATTATAAGAATTATAATTAAATTCCCAAATTAACCCTCCAGATTATTAACATTACCAATTCCATGAAAGTAAATATCTAAAATCCAAAGCTTGTCCCCCTCACCTATTTTTGTACAAGGGGAATTAATGCCCCTTTTTTATGCGAGCTGATGATACTGTGGTTTTTTTAATAAATGTTTTACAAACCTTTTTTAAAAAAATGAAATTAAAAAAATTATTTTTTTTGGGGGGGGGGACAAGAGGCTTTTTTTTTTTGGGAAATTATTATAAGGTTGCTTGAGTTTAACGTGTTGGTGAAGAGAAGCATCTGAGTTCAGTGTTCGTCAAGCTTCCCGACCAGATGACTGGTGAACAGGTTGTCCAGATCTCATCTCTGTTTACAAAGACAAAATTCAGATTTGGGTTTGCTCATTAATTATGGAATTTTGTGAGCTAAGTAATTAATGCCCTAGTGCCTGTGCAACACATTACTACAGTATAATCATGCTAATGCTAATACTATAATTCTAATTCTACTGCCATATTTAATTAAAAAGTTTATACTGATGATATCACTCATAGATCACTATTAGTGAGTATTATTTCCGTCCCAGCTATAAGAGTTAGCAAACTTGTTTGGAATAACGTTTCCAAAATCCAAACGTACGGTCAACAATTTTTTTTTTCACAAGATAATATGCTCCACATATTTATCTCAACTTTTGTAAAAATACTTTTCTACTGCATTTTGGGTGAAGATGTTTTATTTGATTTTTTTGTCATTGATATAACACCTCAACTTAGTCTGTGTCTTTAATTTATAATTTTTTTTCAATTAAGAAAACAGCATCCAACGCGGATGGTTGAAATGGATACTCTCTCGTGTCATTAACATGAGATCCATTTAATTAATTTGAAAATTTAAGAAAATTAATTAAATTGATTATTTGTAATAGATTGATGTTGGCTTTCTTAACATATACATGTTAACAATGTATATTGAAATTATTTCTTGATGGAACCCTTAACATATGCAATCGATACAAGGGTTAGGGGACAAAATCGTAAACTTAGGAGATAATATAGATTAAAAATCTTAGATTTAAGATTAAAGTGAACCATTTGCATAACTCTTATCTTAATAAGCAATATAAGAAGGATGATTAAAGTACAAATTTGATTTCTTACTTGCGAGTAATGTTGTCTTAAAAGTATTTAGATGGAATAATGTTAACTCTTACGGCAAAAAATGTAAACAGCCAGCATCACTTATTAATAGTTGACTTCAGTCTTTTAACCGAATAGGGCATCATTGTTATATTTTAAAACTTTTGGATGACACTGAACTTAAAAATCTTTTAAAACAATATTGTGCTTAAGCAAAAACATTTTAAGCAAATTTGCTCTTTAACTCTTAAAGAATTCAACATATTCCTTTTTACAAAGGAGCTAATTCTCCTCTGTGAATTAGTTTTATAACAGGAGGTGGCATAACCCTAAGTTATTAAATGTAATAAACAGCAATCGCGTCTCATAAGTATTCTTCTTCTCAACATTCAACAAACATGTAAAGGGCGTGCAGCATGCGGGACGGGACATGAATTGTATAGAGAACACTTGAGAGTCTCTAGTATATATGTGGATATTCAAACAGATCTGAAGCAGAGGTCAAAAAACTAGGCACTTCATACCCATAATACTACAACTCATAATGCACAAGGCCTCTCCACAATCCGTGGCTGGTCCCAACAAGAGTAAGAATGATTGAGCTTGACGAAGATCGAAGTTTCCGTAACATTTATATATTTAGAACTCAGTGGAACTTAAAGCCCAATCGCAGCATTAATTGGAAAAAGTAATAATTAACGGGCAAATGGGTGTTGATGGATTAAATGGATGGGGGTCGAGTAGATATTGGAGGAATAAGTGAGTTCAATAGCCCAATTGGGAGGGACAGCAGTGCAAGCAATTATAGTGTCGTGGGATGTGTAACAGGTAAGCTTCAAAGACAGAGAAGCAAATGCTTCATACCCATTTCCCTCCAGAGAGAATCTGATTCCTCCACTCGTATTCAGGCACTCTACTCTGCATAAAAACACAAGCATCAGTGACCGATCGTTGCTTCATTCTCGCACTGGCTACTTGAAAATATTAAGGCTCGAAAGCCAAACCACTTTCTCAAGTTTGTGATTTTTCCCCAATGGGGATGATGTTACCTGCAGTGTATGACATGGACATTGGACAATGCCAGTGTGGGAGTAGGCGAGGTTGATGAAGGCGGGCTTGGACATATCTAAATGAGTACGACGTTGGTTGCACCAGCCACCATTGTCAGAGGGTTGGGCCCAGTTAGGAGGGCAGAGGTTGGTGGCAGTGACAGTGATACAAGGCACGTTCTGGTAATAAGCCTCGCACGCGTAGCCATTGTTGAATAATGCCGAGCTCACTCCCGCTGTCTCTGCCCATAACCACATGCTCCTCCTATACATGTACATTCAAGAAATTAAATGATTACTAATAGTATTATTTCACTTAACAGATCAATGAATGTATAAATGATATAACGTTATGCGTACCCATGGTGGCGGAAGCTGTCTCGTCACCATAAAAATGTGGCGATGGCAGGAGCCCATTGACTGGGTTGAAATATTCCTGCAGCTTCTGGTGCTTTTCCGATGATTTCAAGAATCCATAAAGCCAACAAGACACTACAGAATGAGAAGCGATATGATTAAGTCAGCTATGTACCTCTGTTCTTCTTCCTTAGGCCCTCTATATATTGCCATGTTCTTGATTGTTAACAATATCACATGCATCGTATGGATATATCTTCCGAATTTCATTGGGCAAGCACTTAATTTTCGTGAGACCCACGAAGATAAGGTCTCCCCATTTTTGCCACTGTCCTGCTGAGATCACTCTCGAAATTTTTTCAGAGGAGAAACGTGCGGGCAATCTTGAAGGTTTGTGTTCTGCATTTCTATGTGATTATTGCTAAAATCATTACGGATGTCTAAACTGCAAATTAATGCAATTAAGATTATTGGTACTTTGGTTTGTGTTCTGCATTTCTATTGTGATTATTACTAAAATCATTAAGGATGTCTAAACTGCAAATTAACGCAATTAAGATTACTGGTAATTTAAACTTGAACAATGTTGACGTGTTGTCTGCAAAGCGCAAGAAATAATCATTCATTTCAAGTTTTTATAGTTTTGCACTTTTGGTCCAAACACACATTAATGGTTAGCATAAGAAATATACTGAATTCTAGCTTGGTTTACTAGCGTTGCAGGCATGCATTGGCTATCATGAGCTTGTGCTCGCTTATTAACTCAAAACTTTTCAAGTATTTGTTGTTTCGGCGCAATGTTTTTGAAGATTGATAACCTTTTTCCTCTTTCATTTCTTTTCTTAGATAACGCGTCTAATTGGATCTTTGGTTGTTTCAATTAATAATCCCATCTTCTGATATAAGCGAGGAAAATTTTCAATCTTTTCTAAGATGTATACTATACAAAGCCTGTTTCTTTCGAAGTTACAAGTATGATAATAACACAGAATAACAATATGGCAATGCCATCAATATGGTGTGTCACTTCATGGATGTCTTGATAGCTACTTCTCCATGGAAATTACTTGTGCCTCTTATTAATGAACTGCTCCCAGTTGCTGCACAACAGTCAAAGGATCCAAGTGAGGTACACTAACAGTAATTTTCGCAGGGATTTTACAATTAGAGTAGAAATATACATACCTTCACTTAAGCTTTACTCCCTTCTGGTAATGTAATCAATCTCGTGCTTGACTCAAATACCATTTCAGTGCCACAGCTGAATCAACAAGTTGTTTTCATTTATTAAACTTAAGCTGTGTCTTTAATTATATAATATCATGTGTAGTGACATGTTTAGCCAATTAAGTAGTCATTGTTTCATACTTACTTTGAGCATTTGACATTGTTGGTGGAACCACCACTGGAAATTGATAATATAGTCCCAAAGAACGAAGTATTTTCGGTCCCACAGTTTGGACAGGGGCCCTGCTAAATAACCGCTTTTAACTACAGGGATGATTGGTAAGTTAAGCATAAGAGACACCATTACCAGAGTTCATACCTTTAAAATCAAAAAGTCTTTCACAATCGCGTTTGTAAGGGACAGAGCTAACCACACAATGAGAGGAACAGCAGCAAACCAAGTGAAAATGAAACTAAAAGGCTCGGGCAGCTGCACCAACAAGTCACATTATACGTTATACCAGCATTAAATTTAAATGCAATATTAGTTTCAAAATTCTGAAATACTGTTTGAATTTACATGAGATGTGAAGAATGAATCTTTGACGCCCAGCTTTTTTTTCCTTTTGATCCTCAATCTTGGATTAAAAAGATCAAAAAATTGTTCAATTGACAACCCCTATCCTATAATTGTCTGGGCCAGGCAAGACAGTATTTTAAAATTGAAATGAGAAATATGATGACCAAAAACTACAAGAATTCACTTCATGCAATTCAGAGGTGATTTTATCCGTTCTTTTACAAAAAAAATATAGGAAATTTGATAAATATCTACAGCTAATCAGATTCTTTATATGAAGGTGATAGAAAGGATTTAAAAAAAATGCAACTGCCGACCATCAGATAAGCCATCCTAGAATCAAATCTAATAATATCTACAACTAATCAGATTCTCGATATGAAGAAGGTGATAAGGATTAAAAAATGCAACTACCATAAGATAATGGACCCTGGAATCAAATTACATTATGACTAGTTTCCAACGCTAGAAGAAGAAAACTGACAACATACCTCTAGCAGATATGTGATCTCAAATCCGGTCAGATCATCAAGGAAGAAGAACCTAACAGATTACAAGATAAAAAAATAAAAAAGAAAAGGCCAAAAGTCATGACCTGACTCGAGTAAACAGTAACATTCACATCAGTTGGACAGACAGGAAGTCAAAGGAATACTTTGTTTTGCCCCTCAACATAACGAAACCTTTTAAAATATATGATAAAGGAAATGGATAGTTGGATACTACTGTAATAAATAATATCTAATTCTAAGCTTGTTATATATCTGATAACAAGGTGGCATTTCAAGATTTCATGAAAAATAGGGTCAATCATATCAAAAATAGTGCATGCGTAAATAATCAACAACGTAACAAATGGGTATAGGTAGAACATGACTGCCAGTAGTTTAATGTGTAAGCAATCAGGCAATTAGCAAATAGTTGACTCGTTACATGGGCCTTGCGCAATTTGCAATACTTCCCTTTCAGTCACCTTATAATGAACAATACATTGTAAATCCTTTGGAAATAGAAATTTATTAAAAAGAATGCCTCAAACTCTTAACCTAATCATAGGTCAAGTTTGTCATACATGCAGATCAATCAATGGAACTTGAACCAGGAGGCAAAAGTTTTACAAAATGCGTGCACCCTATGGGGAAGAAAAAAGTTACTTACAGTCCTAATGCAATTACAGTTGCCGGTACGTTCAGTAGGAACATCTTCAAATAGTCAACAGATAGGTCACTGTAAACCTATTTACAAAAAGATTATCACATGGTAAATAATAAAGCTTAATAAGCAGAGCAAAGCAGAGCCAAATATTTTCTTACCATTTCGCATAAGCCTATACCAGAATTCTAGTAAAAGAAATAGTATTTACATATAAAACTCAGGCTATATACCTGTCAATACTGGCAACTTAATTGATTTTAATGCCATAAGTTCGATCTACATATCACTTTTTTCAACAAGTACTTCATGATTGATTTAATAGCCAAGCATGATTTACTCCTATTAACAATCAGAACTCAGAGGATATAAGAATTTGCAGATTAGCAGTTTAGCACACACCTTTTTAGTACGAAGACTGCATCGTGGACCCTCAACCACAATTTCACTCCCTTCCATCTGGGAAGCAACACAATGTCAGTAAATAATACGGGAAGAGAGAGAGGAACGTATATATCCCTATGAAGCAGTTCCAGATACATCCCCAAATTTGTGTTATCAGCGCAACTACCATTATTGAAACACCTTAGACTGCTATAACGACTGTCTCTTTATTACAAAATCATAAATTCCATGATAATAGGCAGCATTGATGTTAATGTCACAGAAGGGCAACAGGATCCGCCGCACAATTTAGAAGTACTGACGATGATTACGGCTCAATATGCTAAAGGTTTCTAGTCATAATGGATCATAGCGGATCTTTATTAAACTCTTCCATACTATTCATTAGTCAATTAATGCCACTTAACAAATGTACGGATCAATAAATTAAGGGTTTTTATTCACGATGAGCACAGGGAACCTTTAGTTTCATTTTCAATTTATCATAGTCTTCATCACTCATGATTGGGTTTCCAGAAACATAAGCCATTGAAGCTTCGAGAAATTTCTGTTCATCAGAACCTGCGCAGAGAAGCAACAGAAAGTTAATTAAAAAGAAAGAAAGGTTTTACAATTAACATTTCAGCCGCAGCTATTTTCAGTAAGGATAGCCCGTACTTAGCATGACAACACTACTTCCTTCCCACATAAGTTCTTCCTTGAGATTATCAAACTCCTCATTTGACATGATAGCCTTTCCCTCGTAATAGAATGCCTGTTGAAGTAGAGCAGAACGTAAGCTTCAGCTTCAGGTAGTTCTGTCGATAAGAAGTTGCCGTTTCTGATCTTTTATTCCAACTCATTATATAAGACACCAATACATTTAAATGTTTCCTTTTTTAGAAAGATGGGGACCTACTTGCAGTGCTTGAAGAAATTCTTGCTCAAGTTCACCGACCGATTTCTTCTCTTTCTTGTCAATGCTGCAATACTGGAGGATTTTACCATCAACAACTTCACCTTCTCCAACCTGCCCTGAAACCAAAAAAAAATGTCAAGAGTCAGCAGACAGCCAATCTGGAGACACTGAGAAGGAACAAGAATCGAAAAGCCAAATAGACCTTGTTGATCGGCGGTGGCCCTAGGGGGGAGTAGGAACAGCCGACGCCGGAGGCATAATTGCCGGCCATTAAGCTGAATCAACCGATCTCTAGTCGTAGACGGAGAGGAGAGAGAAGAAATTGGAGGCAGTGACGGCGGCCTAGGAGGCGTAGATGGACGTGGGCACGTCAATGTGAAGGCTAATTTGCTAGCCATGAGCAGAAAGTGGAGTTATGGCGGTGATCGTAGGAACTACGTTGTGT
>JANTPZ010014245.1:0-10973 GCA_025593235.1 Vachellia pachyceras
CATACTTTTTCTTTCTTCTTTTTCTTATTTCCTACTTTTCATTCTTTCTCTTTCCTCTTTCCTACCAACTTTTTTGCCTTGGAATCCGTAAAAGTTAATAACTTCCCAAATATAAATCACTTTTCAAAACCTAGGTTTTGTCTCGAAATCTATAAAAGCTATGTTCCAAAATCTATTCTTCAAAACCTAGATATTCCTTGGAATCTGTAAAAGCTATTTTCAAAATAGCTTCCAAACAAACCCTTATTTTCTTGTTTCTTTTCTTTTGTTTTTTTTTTTTGCTTCTCTCTTTTCTTGCTTTGTTTTTTTTGGTACGTTTGCTAGATGCTCTCTTTCTTTTTCAAGGAGAAGAGAAAAATAAGTATTTTTAATTTTTTATTGTAAGAAAACAATTAGTATGGAATAAGGAAGGATGGACGAAAGATAAGATGGAATGAATTGAAAGATAAGATGGAATGGAAATGAATTGAAAGATACAACTTGCTAGAAACAACAAGGTTGTTATACCAAATGATACAGAGGCGCACAAGGAATTAGAAATCTCTTAATGAATCTTCATAGTATCTCACAAAATGCCATGAATCATTCTACCCAGAACACCAAAGAATTCAATTCAAAACACCAAAGAACAAGCAAGACTCACTTGTAAAAAGAAACCAAATAGTTTTCTTTAGTAAACTTTAATATGAAAATAGCATACACAAAAAAGATATTTATAACCTATGAGTGGAATAGAAAAGTATAAATATTTAATTTGAAAGCCCAAAAGGATAATATAAATCAAATACAACCTAATTATGGGGATAAATAATGTTTTAGGCTTTCTAAGATACTCTTATTAATTAATTAAAACAAATAAAATAAGAAAAATAGCATAGCAAAAATGCTCTAGAATGGCTTTAAGTACTTATAGAAGTATTATTTTAAGATTTTTGTCGTTCTTCTTATGGCATCTTGTGATTCAAACATGTGATGATCCTTAGTGGGCATCATCTCCCGATGAAAGCGTACATTCATTGAGCGTGGAGGGTTAGTGTCCGAGGGATGTTAACATTTAAAAAGGATCACATGCGCATTTTTTTTTTTTAAAAAAAAAAGAGGATCACATGAAAGCATCATAGAAACATCGGCCTAATTAATTAAAAGTTGATCAAACCAAACCAAACCAAACATTGGAATAATGTCGTGCTTTAAATATTAATTAATACTCATTCACTTCTATTAATTTCTATTTTCATTCCTTAACTATCAATTAAATACGTCTACCATCTTTATGGTTAGGTTATAAGTTTAGATTTTATAGATTTCAAATTAAAATTTAGATTTTGGACAATAACTTTTACAGATTCTAAGGTAAAATTTAAATTTTAAAAAGTTGATTGTGTTTAAAAAATTTTAATATTTACAAATTTCGAGAAAAAAAAATAGGTAAAAAAGAGAAAGAAATACATTTATAAAAAATAAAATTTATTATTAAAGAGGGTATGATTTAATAAAAAATAACTTTTTCAAAAATTATACTTCAAATAAAAATTATATATCTAAAATAAAAAATGTAAGAATCTAGGCCAAACCTCTCAGTTTGACTTTGACCCATGAACCCAGTACTGCTGGGCCCCACTTCGCCTCTCTCCTTCCCACTCAACACCTCACTCCCCACTTCATATCCCCCTCCCCCTCTCTTCCCATGAGCGACTGAAACTATGGCAAACCCTTCACTACTCAACTTATCCTTCGTTCTTCTTTTCTCCTTCGCTTTCATTTTCGCCGGGGCCGCCCCTTACTCCATTGGCGCCAACTACGGCAACGTCGCAAACAACCTCCCGCCTCCGCCTCGCGTCGCCAACTTCCTCAAATCCCAAACCAACATCGATCGCGTCAAAATATTCGATGCCAACCCAGACGTACTTCGAGCCTTCGCCAACACCGGCATTGCCGTTACCGTCACAGTCGGCAACGGCGACATCCCTCCTCTCTCCAAGCTCCCTGCCGCTCAGTCCTGGGTGGCCGACAACATCCTCCTCTTTCACCCCAAAACCATCATCAACCGTATCGCCGTTGGCAACGAAATCCTCGCCACCTCCGATAAGTCCTTAATCGCCCACCTCTTACCCGCCATGAAAGCTCTTCACTTAGCTTTAATCCTCGCAAACGTGACTAACGTTCAAGTCTCCACGCCTCACTCGCTGGGGATTCTCTCCTCGTCGGAGCCACCAAGCTCGGGTCAGTTCCGACACGGTTACGACCGGACCATCTTCGTCCCGATTCTGGAGTTTCACAGACAGACCAAATCACCGTTCATGGTGAACCCGTACCCGTTCTTCGGGCTCCAAGCCGCAAAACCCGAAACGCTGAACTACGCTCTGTTCAAACCAAACGGCGGCGTTTTTGACTCGGCCACAGGGATTAACTACACCAACATGTTTGATGCGCAGATGGACGCGGTTTTCTCGGCGATGAAGAAGGTGGGATACGACGACGTAGAGATCGTGGTGGCGGAAACGGGTTGGCCTTGGGCGGGTGGCCCGAACCAACCCGCGGCTAGCTTGGACAATGCGGTGTCGTATAATGGGAATCTTATCAAGCATGTGAGCTCAGGGAAAGGGACGCCATTGATGCCGAACAGGACCTTTGAGACTTACGTCTTCTCTCTGTTCAACGAGAACCTTAAGCCCGGTGTTGCAGAGCAGAGTTACGGGTTGTTCAATGCCGATTTCACCCCTGTCTACGACGTTGGTCTCCTCAAACATGGACAGGTAATTCCGTAATTTCGGGCTTTTTCTTGGATTTGTAAATGAGAAACGTATGCTTTTTGGTTTCTTGTTTTGGGTTATGGGTCTCTGACGAAATCCAGCTGTTGTTTGGGTTTCCACTTTCTTTCAAGTTTCAACGCATACGCAAATGTTTCCTTTCTTTTATAGCATATTCCAATTACCAAAGTACCCCTTTATTTTGGTTTATTGCAATAATTATAATCTAGGACTGTATTAAAAAATAGCAGAATATTTTGTTAATGAATTTGAATTTAAAAATATCCGTATCTCAATTTATCAGTTATTAATTTAAATGGCTCTTAATGTAAATAATATTTCGTTGAGATGAAATTATTTTAAATCTTTTTGTGCAATTTTGAGAGGAGAATTAGGTTTTTTGTTTGAAATCTCTTTATGTAAAATTTAGGTTTTTTAATTACAATTTTTTTAAATTTAGGTTTTATTCAATTACAAAACTAATTTAAAATATATGATTTTTTTTTGTCAAATCACAACTTTTTCTCTCTCTTTATATACTCTTAGCTTAAATTATGTATAGGTAATAAATTTTTAATAATATTATTCTTTAAAATTTACATTTTATTTTAAAATCTGAAAAAATTATTAGGATTTCAATAATTTTGAACACATCATTTATGAAAATTTTAAACATGTGGTTGAGCAATTCTCTTGCAAAGGGCTGTTTGGTCATTTGGATGATAGGTCCATTCATGGGAAAGCGAGAAAGCTTTTCAGTGGGCAAAAGTCAAAAAGTTCGCAGTCTTTTCTGTGATGAAAGTTGATAATTTCATCACACAAAACGATAGTAATAGTATTAATATTTTTAGGAGAACAAAAAAATATATTTTTCTCCGAAATGGTTTCCAAAATTATTTTCCGTACCGTTCGGATATTTATTTAGGGAACATCAGAATCAGAATGTTGAACTGTTGTCAGGACGAAAGGTCATTGTTTGTGAAATACAGTGTTATTGATTTGGGTTTTGATCGTGTACAGACGTCGGGTCCCACATCCGGTCCAACGGGGATGCCGCCCTCGTCGGATTCAAAGAAGAAGTGGTGCGTGGCAAAAACGAACGTGAGCGATGTGGGGTTGCAAAGGAACATAGACTTTGTGTGTAGCAAGGGAATAGACTGTGGGCCCATAAAGCAGGGTGGGCCGTGCTTTAAGCCGGACACCGTAAGGTCCCATGCAACCTATGCAATGAATGCATATTATCAGGCGTCCGGCCGCCATGACTCCGATTGCGATTTCGCCGGCTCCGGCGTGCTCACCGCCACTGACCCAAGTAAGTCTATTGAATTACTTTGTAATATAATTTCGGTTTCTTTTCTTAAATTTAAAATTAATTGTTTTGATCTTTATTTTATTTAAAATATTGAATTCCGTAATCTATTAAAAATCTGGAACTTTATTTTAAAAGATCACTGGTTCTAAAGTTAAATATTTATATTTATAATTTGATCCATTGACAGGTTACGAGAAATGCCAGTACGGTGTGGCAAGGAGCGGTGAAGAATGGGGAGGGGCACCATCACCGTCACAGACAGAGACAGGTGGCAGTGTGAGATTGGGCAGTGACACTTTCACTCTCCATCACAATTATGCTTTAAGATTGGCCTCTTATGTAGTACTCCTGTTATCGTTACACTTTTATACGCTCTCTTAATTTATTATTAGTATTAGTATTAGTATGATGTGATTATATGAATATTTGTCCTTGAATTTTGAATAGGATTGTCAATTTTTTTGTCATGTGATACGACGGTGTCGTTTGGAATTGAACAACCCATGAAATGAAGAGAACAGTGTTTGTATTGGGTCCCTTGTCATGTTGATTATTGCACTGTGCAATGCACCCCTATAGATTTTCACATCAACATCTGGGGTTATATGTCATTTGAGTAATAATGATGATACAGGTGGCAAAATCTAATTGGACAATGGAGGCAATGCTTTTAACCAACTTCATCCACCGGTACGTTTGGAAATGGAATTGATTTCCATCGTCTCGTCACGGATGTTTGGTACATAGAAATGCAACTTTCACATGGAAGTCAATTCAACCAAAAAGATTGGAATTGATTTTCATGGTGCAACAAATTCTATGGATTCTCATTTTACTTTTGATGATGAGCACAGCCCACGACTGCGCCCTGGTGACAGTACAACCCACGATGGTGAGCACACGACAACGGCACCTCCAGCTGCAGCAGATTCCCCAACCCAGATTTGATTCCAACATCAGTGGAGATAGATCAGAAGCTCTCGAGGGAGGAAGAGAGGGGGGGAGAAGAGTGGTCACTTGATGGATTAAACAAAATTCCATTCTAAAATGAGTTGGAGGTTTTTCTTTGGATGAGGGCATGTTAGTAATTTCATTTATTAAATATAAATATTAAAAAAATAACATCTCAATTCTATGTACATACCAAACAATTTTAAACTTCATTTCCACCTTTCTATTTATTTCCATTTCTATCAAAATTAATTCTAATGTGTCAAACGGTCAGGTGTTCTTTAAAGTTAACACAATTAGTTGCTTAAGTCAAACTTTAACGTGTTTCATGTTTTGTCTTTTTATTTAACTGAGAAAAACTTTAAATTTTATTAATTCTATTTTAAAATATAACTTTTTTTAATTTTATTCTTATTTAATACTAACCATAATGCATTAGATTAAAATCAATTTATAATAATAAGCAAATGATAAAATTATGTAAATTAGAGGAGTGTTAACGTTTGGGATTAGTAAAAATAATGCAAGTGCGAAATGTGATTGGAACAATGGACGTGATGGTTCCAACAAACTTTAAAGTATTATTGGAAAAGGAAATTTAAAGTACAAATATAGCTTTGGATTTGGACATGTGATGCCTATAGAGGATGAACAGATATAGTGAAATATGATTCCTTTATAACAATTTAACATGAGAATCTTGTTTATAAACATGTAAATAAATATATAAACGCTCTTTGAATTTGAAGACATACCCTTGCTTAGATGAGCCTCTGAACTCAAGTCACTTAAACTTTGTTCTACACAAAAAAAGAAGAAGAAAATACTTCCTATTTATTTAGCTTTAACAAGTATTAGTAATTTTATGGTATAGAAAAAAAAAAGTTATATGTTTTACATTTCTACCTATCATGGACAAAGGAATTTTTGTTGGGAGAATATCTAGGCATTCGTATTTAAGATACAATCGAACACTAAATGTAAGCACATTTCACAACAATTATTATTATTAATATATGGAGAATTAGGAATATTACAGGGAATCAAAGCTAAAGAGCTAATTTTTAGTTGTTAGAGGAGTATTTTATTTTGGTGAGTAGTTAACATCTGTAGGTAGGGTATTTGGTGTAACAGGAGGTTTGTAAATGAATGTTCCTATTTCGGTGACTCTTTCTAGTTTTTACCCCCTTTTTTGCTATCAAATATAAGATATAGTTGACTATTTTAAGAAGATTAAGAAAGTTAAATAAATTGATTAATTTTTTTGTATTAATAATTTTTCTCCATGCTAATTAAATTAACCTAACAATTAATATATAATATAATGATACCTAAATAAGTATTTTTGTAACTTGTTTAATTTACTTTATCACTTGAAAAAAAGGTAGGAGACCAGCAGCCATTAGTAATTTTCAAGGGAAAGCCAGATTCTCCCCCTTCATACTTCATTTTTACACTAGTGCTCTTTTGTCTCTATCCTTTTATGAACACTACACATATAATCCCTTTCATAATTGTAGAGAATTTGAATTAAAAAAAAAAACTTATGGTGGAAGTCAAGTCAGTATATGCCTTGAATCTTCTAGAGCTGGAAAGTTCTCGGTGGAGGCTCACAACTTTCCACTTTCGGATCAAAGTCCAATTATGTCAGTCTCATGAGTTTGCAAGCACACTTGAAGTATACTTCCCGGAACAGAAACATATGATTAATACTATCAACTACACTTCTTTGCCCTTAAAAATCATCACCTCATCCTCAAACATACAATCATTCATTTCACTCTGGTTCCAAAACACACGTTTGCCTCCTCTACAAAAACCACTATTAATATTCACACACGCTTGCTCTTTCTGCCTTCCAATGTTAAACTTTAGTTTTCCTCTTTCTTTTGCCAGTTCCATCCTTCCATCATTCAGTTCTTTACCACAAATCCCATTGATCTGTAATACTTTTCCGTTTTCCTCAATGCTATTATCAACACAAATTTCCAAGGGAATTGACTGTTCCCACAAATTTTCACCATTTTTCCTCTCAATCACCTCATTGCAATTCTTGTATGAGCTTTCGGGAGGAAAATCTGGCAGCCATCCTGGTACGTGAGATCCTCGCAGATTTAGTTTATAACAAGCCGTGGATGTATTTGAATCAATGGGTTGTATTGGACTGGGACATTGAGAAAAACTTGGGCAAGGAATTGGCTTTGCATATGGTAATTCTTTAGAAAGGTTGGCAAATCTCATAATCTCTCTCAATGCGCCAGATCTAAGCAGCTTACTTTTATGCATCTCTGAAGCTGTGGGAAATCCTGGCACAGAGCACAGGTCATGAACAGCATTAATGAGATCAAAGAGGTTGGAGTCGGTGCGTTTTGAGGCATTGGAAAAGGTGGCAGCCGATTGGCCAATGGCTTGCAGATATTTTACAGCAACATTAGTAAAGGTTTCAAGGGCATAGAGCTGGGTTCTCTTAAAGCCAACTGACTGACATATCTGTGAAATAGCAACTTTGGCCACATAAAAAGACAAGTCTGATGGGTCTTTTGCCATTTGAGTCTCACTTTCTCCATGGTTCTTCTTCTTCTTCTTGGCTTTTGCCTTTAAGCCTCGTTTTGAAGTGGATTTTCTGGTGCTTAGGTTTTGCATAGGGTTCATGGAAAAGAGTACGCAGATGAGGGGGGGATGAAGAGAGAAAAGAAACCCTATGCAAAACCTATTCTCATAAACTCAGCATTTATCACTGATATGGAAAATGCTAACAGGTTTACGAGCTCCATTCTGCCAATCAAGAAATATACTCACTGTTAAGACTAATCAACCTTCCAAGAACATCAAAATACTGCTATGCATGGAGTGAAGCTTGCTGACAGTACATGCATTCGAAGTTTATTAAAAACTATGTAAACTAAACCCCAATGCCTAGAAAGATATGCACAATTTCCCAATAGGAGAAATAATGCAATTATTCAGATACAGGAAAACATCATTCTTCGATATAAATACTTGTAAGTTTCTTTAGATGAACAAGTTACTCAGATAGCTAGATTCCTGCATACTAACGGTTCTTAAGGAACAGTTTTGTGACCTAAGATGCAAAACATTGAAAAGAGAAAACCATTAACTGAATAATAAGACTCTTGCAATTGATGATCTTCCAATTAATCAAAGTCGAACAAATTTTAAACAAGGCAAGAAACGGTGCAACGGCGTCCGACGCAGGGTTAACAATGAGCATATGACGCGGTAATGAGTTCAAAGCCAGATCAAACAAATCAATCTCGCAGGATTTGGGGAGAAGACGAAGTTCGTACCTTGTTAGATACTTGCCGGTGAACAACCACACGAGGCTGACGACGCTGGACGGCGTCCGACAGGAAGCTCAATCAAGCGTGAATGCCGAACCGGAGGAGCAATTTGCTGAAGGGGCTTTTGTAGGGTTATAGAAGTAATCCACTCTTTTTTCCCCCACTATCGGTAAAGGTGTTATCCTCTTTCTTAATTTTTTGACGTTTTTTTTTAAAAAAAAAAAGAAAGAAAGCCTCACATAAAATTTTTTTGTGAAGATGCTGTGTATATAATGAATACTTGTTATGTAAAAGAAATTTATACTTGTTATATACATGTCAATTGTATATAATGTTTTTTATGTTTTTAAGTAGAAATCAAGTTGAAAAATATTTTATTTTTAGACATAATTAATAAATCAACCACATCTTCTAGATTTTGATGAGAAGGTTAAAAGAGCTCTTAGAATAAAAATCAAACGACTATTATATTTTAAATATTTTTCAACTTTTTTTAAATAAAAGTCTTTTGAGTCTTGAGTGCCAAATCATATTTATATAACATTAGAATTGTTTGAGGGAAAACAAATGAATTAAAATACGAACCCTTGCATTCTATATTATAATCCTCTGCATGAGAATCTATGCACATTAATTTAAAAATATAGTGTTTTACAATAGGAATATGCAAACATAAAGGGAAATTACTATGAAGTGTTAAGCAAGAAATTTATTATTAACAAGTTTAGAATATAGTTCTATTATTATTTTTTCGTAGATCTTTTAATTGTTATTGGATCTTTAAGTAACTACATCGCTGCAATTCCCCAAAAATAATGAGAAAATTATCCATAGGTCCCAAATCACGAAATTAACAACAAAATGGTTTCAAAGATTTACAAAATTATCATAAGGTTCCACAAGTAGCTGCTGAGGTTGTCATTAACAACCTCAGCAGTTACTCTTAAGATCTTATAGTAATTTTGTGAATTTTTGGAATCATTTTGCGGTTAATTCCGTTGCTTGGAACCTCTGGATAATTTTCCCAAAAATAATTAACAAAAACATATTAATTTATGCGTCTAGATATTTCAATACTTAGTTATATTTATTATTGTTTTTGGTTATACAAGTCACTCATCCGCTGTACCATTTGGAACTCAATATCAGGCTTCAAATGACAACAAAACCTATGTATTTTCCATTTCATACACTTCAGAATTTGTACATACTGTGTAACTGGCCGTGCCCAAGCATCAAATTAAACTTTAAAAAAAAAAAGTCTTTATATGAACAAAAATCATGCTTATAAAGTTCAATCTGGTCTGATCATAACAAAGCAATACAAGGGAATTGCCAAATTCACTACTACATACAAAGCAATGGCAAGCATTCAATATATTTTCCTCACTATAATCACCAAAAAAACAAGCAAGTTTGGGGTATCAAAAGACAAAACGCCTCAGGGAGCAAGTGATATGCTTATTTTCCACAGTTGAAGCCATGACATACAGAGAGAACTATTATGAGGATGAGTGCTATTAGAATCCCCAGTACGATCAACTTGATCTTCATGTTTTGCAGCCACATCTTTCGCCGTATTTTGGTCCCTGAGTTCCTAAAGTCTTGTGCCTAAAACAAAAAATCCAGTCAGGGATGATTTGATACAATCAAAACTCCCTTTTCTTCAATATTCTTGGCATCAATCATACTATTCCTCACAATAATATCTATCCTTTTCTTTTATTACTATAAATTATATGCTCAATAGAGCATAATATCATCGTTTGAGAAACTGTATTACCTGTTGGATAAGGCTTCTTGTTATTGTAGTGTGTGAACATTTGCTTTTATTTTTAAATCTTAAAACAGTTGAACAAACTTCACCTTTGAGATAGATTTCACGTATGCACAAATTTTTTTTTTATACAATACACGTGCAAGTCTCCCTCCTATTTTCAAAATATACACAAACTTACCCTAAAAAGAAAGACTAGATTACACAAAAATTCTCCAAGTTATACCAAATGGGTCCCACAGATTAACGTCATCCTTAAAAATCACAACCAGCAATTATGTACTCACTAATGATCCTGACAATGCATATGGAAGTTTCATGAGCACAACACCGTTCAAAAAACATTATGACAGGGAAATTGCATGATCAAGCAGTTTACCACACCAACCTGGTGATTAAGGTTCTCAGTCTTGTCCACCAGAAGCTCTATCTTTTCCCCCCGGTCTAGAACCTAAAATAAATTATAAACATGTCAATGCCATACGATAAAATGGCATCATACATAAGACAGTACATTATGACATGGAGAATTAAATGTGCTTACACCATTCTGGTGAATAAAATTTGTTAGCATCAAGAATGCCCAAAAACATAAACTGGAAGAACAATTAACGGCCGGAACACATTTTTTGCTTTCTGACTTTAGCTTAGAACAAAATTGACTTCAAAATTTCGTATTTAGAAAACATATTTCAACCAAGGACAATCGTAACACGGAAGGAATGAATTAATTTCAGAAACTCCTAACAAGCAATGATCTATCGAAACTATAAAACATAATTAATTGAATGCATTTTCTTCCCCCCCCCCCCCCAAAAAAAAAAGTCCCTGATATTTTGTCTGCATATTCAATAACCATAAACATCAATAAACTTAAAGAA
>JANTPZ010014247.1:0-11349 GCA_025593235.1 Vachellia pachyceras
TGTTGTGTTCTTATAATTATTTTCTATTATTTTTCCTCAAAATTCTTACAAATAAAAATAAATTAATTGTTATAAATGTGCGATATTTAATGAAAATCATGTCCTTTTATGTAATTTGGCAACAAAAATCACTTCTTCACCGCTAATCCAAACAATTTCACCTTTTTCAAAAAAGTCACTTCTCCACCGTTAATCCAAACATAAATCACGTTACCTTTTTAACTTCTTCTCAAAAGTCCTTTTCAAAAGTCATTTCTATAAAAAAGCCACTTCTTTCACCGCTAATCCAAACAGGCCCAAGATGTGTAGAACGTGGCGGCTGGTGAGTCGTCGACTCTCCACCATCAGTTTGGAATTGTGAATGACAGTTTAAAACATATAAAACAGTTACTGATCATAGAACAAATTTGGAAAAAAAATATTTTGAAATATAAAAAATACGTTAAAACTTAAGTCGTGATAAAATCATGATTTGATATTCACTTTTTTTATGAGGTCCTGAATTATATTATATTGTTCCTAAATTCGACACAAAATCTTATCATAATGGGCTGCGAAAGTATATCATAGTCTTAGATCACCAATTAATAAAAAAAAAGTGCCATGGTTTGCAAATTTGGCTAGATTACAATATCACAATATTATATATGTAGTGAAAAAAATAATTCATGGACATAAAATAAACAATAATAAATTACAACATATCAATAATCAACAGGAAAGTTTACAGCCTAATAAATAAATTTACAGATCCACTGGCAAATATTATGGTGGCAGGTGAAAACGAAAAGAGGATGTTGATTTACCCTTTTTTGCAATTTACCCTTTTTTTCGCCAACTATTAACTTCTATGGTTAGTGAATCGCTGTTGTTCAAATATTATCTCACTGACAGGCCACATTCTTATCTCTCTTATATATATTTTACTTACTGAGTGGAAAATTGATAATGACGAAACGCACCCTTTAAAGCTACACCATGTTAAAGAATCAAAGCTTGGTTTATCGGTTCTTCACTTCTTGATGGCCCCTCTATCTCTGAGCTGCGAGTGCTGAAGGTCTCCAACGATGATACTTCGGACATTTCAAACTTCTTCAATGCATTTGAAACAAAACTGTTTGTGCTGTAAGACCTAATGGAGCTCTCTGAGTTTAGCAACCCAGCTCCATTACTCAGAAAAGGCGGTTGATTTGGTATAGAAACATCCACATTTGAGTTCCTTAGAAGCACAACAACTTCTTCCATGGTTGGCCTCAGGGAAGCAGAAGCTTGCGTGCATAACAACCCTATTTGAAGCACCCTTGGTAGCTCTGCTGCTGGAAAATCATCTCCCAAGCGTGGATCCACAGCTTCATGCAATCGGTTTGATCGATAGAGTTTCCAAATCTTAGGCGAAATCCAGAGATTTTTTTCATATTAAAACAAAAGATGTTGAATCAAGTAGCCTAGAAATATTTTACCGCATTTAGACAAAGACCTTACTATTTGTAGAGGAGAGCCAGAGTCTTCTCTGAAGACATTGTTCCTTCTGCCACATAGAATTTCCAGAACAAGCACTCCAAAACTATACACGTCTGCTTTATCTGTTAGGTGGCCTCGAACAAGATACTCTGGTGCCATATATCCTCTGCTCAAGAAATGATAAATGCAAATAAGAGTCGGTTATGGTATAAATAGACCTTGGAATGGTTTCTTCACAGTTTAACAAATTGATAAGTAGATTTTTTTATTTTAAGACCATAACTCACAGTGTTCCGGCAATTCCAGTGCTAAGATGCGTTTGGTCAGAAGCAAAACAGCGGGCGAGGCCGAAATCAGCAACCTTAGGAGTGAGATTCTCGTCCAGAAGAATGTTGCTACTTTTGATGTCTCTATGGATTATTCTTACTTTAGATCCACCATGAAGATACGCAAGCCCCTCTGCTATTCCAATTACTATATCAAGTCGCTGCTTCCAATTTAGAATCTGACTTTTGTTCATTTCTGCAAAGCAGAGCAAGAGGATGTCATGTTTCTGGAATTATATTAACAAATGAACCAATTGTTCTATTCGTTTTCTGCAGAGTTTCGATTGGGGAACATATAATAAAAGAAGAAAATTACCAAAAATGAATTGATCCAAGCTCTTATTGGCTAGGTACTCGTAGACAAGGAGGCTCTCAGGGCCTTCAATGCTACAACCCAAGAGTCTGACGAGGTTCTTGTGTTCAATTCCGCTAATCAAATTCACCTCATTAAAGAACTCGTCAACCCATTGCCTAGTATTATACACTAGTCTCTTCACAGCCACGACTTTCCCGTCTGGGAGAGTCCCTTTGAACACGGAGCCAGCCCCTCCTTGCCCAATTTTTCTTGAAGAGTTGAAATAATCTGTGGCCTTCTCCAGAGTTTCGTATTTGAAATTCAAGCTCTTGTTGATGGAAATGGAAATTTGACCAAGATGATTGCTCCCTGGGTGACGAATGAGGGGAATTAAACAATTATAAAAAAATGCACAGCCTCATAAAATAAATTATTTAATTGATCAAAGCCTCAGAAAATATTACCTTTATTCATCTTTGATAATCTTGAGAAGACTACATACAAGGCAGGGAGAAGCAGCATCAAAACTGCGGCCACAGATAACACTGTTGCTATGATGGCTCCCCTCCTAAATGACCCTAAAAGTCAAAAGGTTAACTCAGGCCATTGACATATGAAATGGAAATACGGAGGAAGAATCTATAGCCAGTTATATAATGATACAAAGTAAGATCTGTAATCTTCTCAGGCCAGAATCGGAAGCCAAGAAATATTAAAATTTTGAAGGAATGTGAGTCATACTTGCCCAATGTGAGCCTGAACAACAGGCACAAACTCACCCTTATGATCCTTTTCTTCTTCACCTGCTTCGTTGTAGAACTTGTGAGTTGAGTACCTCAAATAGCAACCAGCATTCAATGCCCTTCCTTCCCTCCTAGGCAAGCAGCCTCTCACCTCCCTCGCCGCTTTCCTCAAGCAAATCCCACATTCATCACTCGGCAATGTCTTCCAACACTGAGCCAAAGCATAAACTCCCCCAACCTCTCCCACACCAAACCCTAATCCCTCTCCCACAGAAACCCTTACCACATTATCAACCACCTCGCCGACACTCTTCTCGAATACCCGCCTCTCACCGCCTTCATCATCCGCCACACCATATCCGGAGCTACAGTTCACGGTGTCCCTGACAGGATCAACGGCCTCGGAGTAGAAACTGTAGTTATCGTAGCGAAGGAAGCAGCCGTCGAGGTAGATGCGGGCGGAGAGAGAAGGGAGACAGCGAGGGAGCTTGGTGCGGCTGGCGGCGTAGCAGAGAAGGCAATCGGTGTGTGAAAGGTCATTGAAGCACTGAGCGAAGCCGAAGATGGGGAGGGAAGAGAGGTTAAGAGAGCGAGAAGCCCAGTTCTGAGAGTGAGAGGTGATGGTTTGTGAGAGAGACTGCATTTCTTGGACGAAGATGGGGATGTAATTGGAAGAGAGAGGAGCTTTGGAGGTGCCGCAGAGGAGGCCAGCCTGGGAGATTCGAGGATCGGATAGAATGGATGGAGGGAGGGAGAGAAAGAGGAGAGAGATGGGAACGAAGAGAAGGCATGAAGAAGAAGAAGGTTTCATGGTGGAGGAAGGAAGAGAGAGTGACAAGTGATCTGAGAGAGAGAGAGAGAGAGAGAGAGGCGTTTGGTTAATTGGTTTAATGGGAGAAAAGGAGGGAAGAGAGGAGGTTGGTCACTGCCGAGTTTGATCTTTTTGGACGTTCGCTTTCATGCATCTGTGCATCGGTCGGTGGGGTAGCGATATTACAAGAGCTTTTAAATGTAAGAAAAAGATAATCATAAAAAAAAGAATCATGCTATATAATAATAGTCAGAAAAAAATAGAATGGGATGTTGTATTTGGTATCATCGCTAACTCTTACATTCAAAACTGGAAATGGAGTGCAATGTAAGGGGTATAAATGAGACAAGCTTCTTGATATGAATGGAAGGGGAATTAATATCAATAATAAATCATTTATAGATAATTATTTAAAACAAAACTCAACGTGAATTCAGATCAGACCGCTCAAGTCAAGCCGGAAACTGATGACTCGACGGGCAATCTGGTTCGAGTTGGGGGTTAACCCTGAATTATAATGATTCGGACCGACTCGTCATGATCCAGTATTAACTCGGTCGACCTATCCAGTTAGGGGTTGACCGAGTCACTTTTTTTTTCAAAGGAAAAAACAAAGAACAAACAGTTGGCAACAATACAGAAGGGGCATAGGATAAAATATAAACAGGCTTGAGGGGAAGTTTGAAATTGAAAGAATGATTTGAGCAGAAGAAGGGGATGGGGGCCAACTTTGACTTGGAGTGTGTGGGATGATGGATGAGTTAGAAGTAATATATAATGGATTCATTTTTGAACGTGATGGAGAAGTGTTTTACGTAAGTCAACGAAATATGTGAAGAAAATTATCTCATTTTACGAAAAAATATTGTTAAAAAAGCTTTTCAGGTTCTTATAAATGTTGTCAAAGAGCGGCAATAATGTGAATGTAAATGCAAGCCGCTGCGGCAGGCCTTTTGCAGAACCACGGCGGTGCTGACCCAATTTTCCATTCACACTTTCCACCGCCTTTTTTCAACACCTTTCTTTCCCTGCGTGTGTGTTTGGATTATCTAACTCGACACTTATGGTTTATTTCTCAACATTGGTTATATTTTAGCCCAATGTTCTATTTACGAATCTCCATCATTTGTATCTAGTTTACACGTATCAGATGACTGGCTAATATTGAGAGCTGCATATTTCATTCACACGCCAAATATCACCTCCATTCCTCACATCACACCCCACTATTTGGCACCAATCTAGAATTGCCATCATTTTGCACGTCACAGTACTTAAATCCACATATAAGAGAGAAAACCTTTGGGGATTTAACATAGAAACTTGTTTTAAAATATGCATCATAACATGACAAACAGATAGAAATCTCATTTTGTAAAAGCATAAAACAAAAAGTCTCCTCCAAACAGGACATTTCCTGTGACCTTTTCCTCCGACGCTCGCTGGCAAACGAAAGTGTTGCTTTCCTTACTTGGTTCAATCTGCGAACTACTTGTCTTGGACCCCATCAATAAAATTAAGTAAATAATTGATGTTAAAGTCAGCACTTGATTAGCAGCTGCCACAACAAGTCTTTTAATTACTCATGCAAAGTGCTGAATTATGCTCATCATCAACCCTCCAGCATTCCTGGATTCCGACACAAAAGTAACCGTTTTTGTTTATTCTTCCAACCACTCAATACATACTCTCCATCCCATTGACCACAGCCAAAGGAAAAAAAGCTTGCCACGAGACGTCCATGGCGGAAATATTCTTTTCAAATCTAAAAACCAATCACGTTTCGTATTAAATATAATAAAATCATTTCTCCATGACAACCCTTCACACAACCACCAATAAGAGTAACATGAGGAGGCTGAGAATTACAAACAGTCCATGAGCTGTAAACCTTATAGGGCCTACATGAATCAAATACATTTTAATGTCATGCGATCTACTAGAACCGAATGGTAAATGGAGCTACGGAAGCTGCTGCCAATATGGCACACTTCAATTTGCCCAAGTTGTTAGGTCACCTAATAACTCTTGGTTCCACCAAGATAACTCATGCATTTACTTCATTTACTAGTCTGTTATATGGCAGTATTGAAAAATAGTTTTTTTTTTGGGGGGGGGGGAGAATAGCGGACTTTGTTATTGAACTGTTTGTAGTTGATGATGTTTTTTGGCCACTGATTGATGAAAAGAGAAGCATTGTAGCAAAAAGTCAGATGAGTACAACCACCTCTAGAAAGGTCAGGAAGCAATACAAATGGCTCTTAGGTTAATTAGACGTAAACTCGTGCAATGCAGAGTAAGAACTTAAAATGGTGCAACTTCCTATAAATTTAACACACCCACTCTCCTTCCAACAACAAGTCTTGAACAGCCATTAATCTCCAATTGAAATAACTGAATCTGCCTATCCAAACTAGTCTAGGAAATCAGCCGTGCAAACTTTGGTTATCGTGCAGAGCCCAAGGTCCGGCACCATCCTGAGCACAATTCAGATGATGATCTTGTCTTGCTCTTGGAACCACTGTGAGAGAAGACAGAAGAAAACTAAAGAAAGTTGAATAGCGAAAACTCTGGTTTTCGATAGTTGGGATCCCTGTCCGCCATTGAGAAAGTTTTGCCTCCAATATAATTTTATCAATAATACCTCCGTGGCTCGTACAAAGGTAATTTGTCCTCTCGCCTCAAGGTGAAAAAAAAAAGAAACAATATGGATCTGTAACGATTAAACGCCTACAAATTACAAAGATGAACACCATCCACTGTCTAATCTGAAATGGTGGTCAAGTGCCATCAGGTCATCACCCCAATAGCTTATCATGAATTATCAATCAGGAGCCTCAAGACTATGCCCAGCAGCACAAAAATTTACCATGTCCATGGCCTCTGAATCGAATGCGCTCAGGGCACTTCTTTCGGCCCATCAATGAAAAATTCAATTCAATGTAGCAAACACAGCCTTGAAGACATCATCTTAGCAGTTTAATTGCGTTCAGCTCCTTTCTCATGAAGTTAAAATCACAAGTTATTCATCATCCGCCGAAGACATCACTGGAATTCCCTTGCTAGAAAAACTAGAGCACACAACCTGTAGCTCGTCACCTATCTCGTAGTCCCTTTTGCCATCTTTCTGCTTCGCAAGACAAGGATGATTCAGTAAACGAATTAATTGGTTCATGTTGCACATGCAATCGAGATGATGGGGAAGAATAAAACGTCACTAAAGGGAGGAGGATAGGACAATGCAATTGAGTTACAGTAAAATTCGTTGCATATATTTTAAAAATTAGGAATCTCAAGGGTAAACTTGTGTACTTCATCAAGCAGTGCTGTGCCGGAATGAATGGTTGCAGAAACGGCAAAACAAGAAGGTAGAGTTGTAGAGACATAAAAATACCATGACATGAAGTCTGACTTTTTTCTAATAATAGTAACATGAAAAGCTGACTAGCTTTTTTCAGCAACAGCATTGGAGAAAAGAATTTAAGGCCTAGCGAGAGGTGGATACAAGGACGATCATGTTTATTTAAATTACAAAGTAACACTAAGCACTAATGTGTGTGTGAGAAAAGAAAATCATGACTTATACCTCAAACCTATACATTCCTCGGAGTCCTCCCCCCAAATCCAAAACCAGACCATGCGCACGAATTTGATCAACTTTAGCAGTGACTTTTGTTCCAAGCTTCATAGTTTTGGGTGTTACAGCCGTATCTACAGCTTCATTCAGCATCGATGATCTCGACTTCTTAGATTTTTCATGGGGAGAGGGAATGGAAAGAGATGGTAGAGAATCAATCACATACTGAGCCAGATGATATGATGTACTTGGTGTAGAATAAACTGCATCATGAAACAGAAGAGGTTTTGACTTGCGGCCAGGCTGAGGCCCATTTCCAGATCTGAGGTTCCCCTTTGAAGACTGATTCAAAGACTTTTCCTCCTCATCGCACTCTGCAGCACTGCGTATTAAAATCGATGGTTTTGTCTTGCCCACCTCATGTTTGCCAGTGGCCAGTTCAGCAGAATGTTGCTCTTCTCGTGTATTATACTCGTTCCCAACTGAGGCCCAAATGTTACGTGTTTCTTCTGTGTCCAGGACAGATTCTTCAGCCACATCGTTAGTCTCCACTCATTCAGGATGAGGCAGAGTTGATTTGAGGGATAATTTAATGTTGCCACGAACATCCTGGCCTATGCACATCAAAGAAAACTGCTGGCCAACAGATACCACGTCTGAAACCCGTGAAACCTAATGAAGGGTGTACAGAGAGTTGTTAGAGGATGAATTCCGAAGGCTGACACATATAAATGCAAATCCCATGTTCTTTGATGGCAATTATAGTATAACCAAACGATAATATGATGCTTAAAGATAAATGCCAAAGAACAATTCATTCCAAAAGCTTAAATTGTTAGGAAATGGCTCAATGATAATTTCATCTGAAATGCATCTCATTCTTCAAATTCCATGCATTGCATGAAAGCCCATCTGAATTTCTTTTATAATATATTAAACAATACAAGTAAAATATTTAAAACCACACATACCGGCTTATGTGATAACTCAGAAATATGGAGAAGGCCCCGCTGCCCACCATTGAACTCCACAAATGCTCCATATTCTTTGATAGAGGTCACAACACCTTTGTAGATGCCTCCAACTTCAATCTCACGACCAACTTAGAAATCAATCTGAGAAACAAGGTGTTTTTAGGGTATGAACCTTGGGCGAACTGCTTTTCTTGATAATCAACCTATCAAGAAATGAAAAGTTACAAGCGTCAACACTTCCACAATGATCAATGTCGTGTCTCCCAACATGGACTGAAATAAGATGGAGACAGAAGCAAGCAATCTCGAATACATATAAGTAGAAATGATGTCAAGAAAGGCTCTAGAATCCTATTCATTCAAAAATGGAACACAATGATGTGCAGCAAAAAGTATAAAGACTGTATTTAAGTATAGAGGCTTAGATGATATGCCTTGCTGCAAGTGCCATTCATTCTAGACATTGATCTTTGTATTATATGAAAGTAAACAATTTTTATAGTTTCTATCAAACTAATATGTTAGAGCTGGAACGATCCCGTTGAATCTTTAAATTCAATTAATTCAATTGCACACATACGGCAGAGTAACTTCCAGCTTTGGTTTAATTTCCAGTCATAACATAAGTGAATCTCAATGTAGCAAGCAAGATGTTAAAAGATGGAAGTTTTTAGGAAATAGGAGACTGACCGAATGACAGTGGAGAGTAAACTAAAATTTGGAAATATTCCGGAAACCCGGGAGGAATGTAGATATTCCGGGCTCTACTTATTCAAATGGTACGAAAAACTGAACACGAATATAGGCATATGGCCAAAATAGGCACATAAGTTCACATGCATTCGTCAATAATAGGGAAAAGGCAAACCCAACCTTGCAGGATAGGCACTTGCAAGTTAGCCAGAACTATTAAAACAAAATAGGCACCCATGTGTTATCAATCAGTATTAAAGGACACAATTATCTAACTGTGTATTATTTGTCTAGTTAATAGTACGTATGAGTGACCCGATATATCAAAGGTATCCAAGAATTTTTCATATCAAACTCCTCTATAGATGACAAGGATTATTGGGATCAAATGGGGAAGTTTACGTAGGGTGAAAGTCGAGCGTATGCTTTGATTTTGAAAGTTCGAGTTCAGTCACCGGGGCTTTGTGATCTTCTGGTGGTATAATTATGACTTTGAATCAAATAATCCCACTCCCAAAATGACGGTGTTTCATGATAACCACACTTTCGAGATAAGATTAAGAATCAAATTAAAGAAAGCGTATTTACTATAGCATTTTTCTTTCCATGTTTAAATTAATACAGTACCCCAGTTCTACGGACAGGTGGAGGTTAATAATGGGCGTGAGAACATCAAACTCGCGAATGAGTATGCCAACGTACAGTGAGGGGTAAGAAATCACGACCAGAATCTCCTTTGGCCGAGGTAACAGCTGACAAAACCTTGGTCTCGCCCATACCCAGAACAGCAGCACCATTAGCGAATCGAGCAATCTTGCCAGTTTCAAGCGTTATCAACCGCGATCCTATTTCAAATTCCTCTTTGAAGACGTCCAGGACCTTAGTTCCAGTACGGGAGGGTCAGGATCAAGCTGGGACTGAGTAGAAAAGCCAAGTCGTCTACAGCAAACGGTGCGAAACACAAAGGTCCGCCATGTAAGGAAGTGAGGGAGGGTGATAAGGAGTGGGTTGGCCCTACTTCTCACGTAAGCCATGGTGATCAGAAGAGAGCAAGAGCAAATAAGGGGAGGGAAGTGGGTTTTTGCAGAGAAGATTGGTCCTTTGGATTCTGGATTCTTGTAGGGTTTAGGGTTTTAGCGTCAGGTCGTGGGATTAAAACACCCCTGCTTCTCCTCTGGCGGTGAGCTTGGCCGCTTCTCACCGTTTGAAGTGTGAAGAATCTTTTTTTTTAATTAAAACTGGAAATCATTAATACATTGAAGTATTACAAAAGTTCAGTAGACTAATCACTCAAAAAAAAAGGTTCAGTAGACTAGGCATTCTCATCGATCACCACCCACAAGGGAGTCGGTGGTTGATAAAAAAGCAAACATTTCTTAACAAGTCATGCACTAATTTTGTTAGATGGTTCGCACAGTGTTTTTCACTTTTGGGACATATTGGATATAATATGTCAATTTCTAGAAATAACCATCCTGATTTCGTCCACTATATTCTTGAAAAGATGGTTAGTTTCTTATCTTGAATTACAAGATTAACAACTTTTATGCAATCAGAGAGAATTATGATTTTCTTAGACTCAAGATTCCAACATGGGTGTAACCCATGGATTCTGTTTGAAGTGTGAAGGATCTTGAGTAAGCCTCAAGCCTCCTTTCCATTCGTTTCATTCATTTATCGGGAATCACTTTCCAACATGTTGTACACAGGTCGAGATAAAATTCTTATCGTATATTTATTTTGAAATCCGTAAAATTGTTCTCCAATGAATTTTCAAACACAATGCAATATTTGTATTGAAAGAAGCTTGAGATTATGACAGAATGAAAAAAAAAAAAAGTAGCTCGAGATTGAGACAGTAAGCCAGATTTAATTATAGGGGCTTAATATCAAAAAACGTATCATGCAATTCGACCAGAAAAGCATACCACTATAATGTAGGGTTTTTTTGGTCAAAACATGTAAGGTGAAGTTTACTTAGCTGCTCTGACAAGAGTTAAACAAAAATAATAAGGGAAATTTAATGTTTAATCCTATATAAGGGACTTATTTATCAAATGGTCATAAATTTTAAAATATTTAAAAAATGGTCTCAGAGGTTTTGTCAATGCAGCACATGGTGTTGTCAGGGGTTGTCACGTGACAACACCATGCGCTGCATTAACAACACGATGTGCTGCATTGACAACACTTCTGAGACCATTTTTTAAATATTTTAAAATTTGAGATTTGATAAATATCGTTACTATGTGGGACCAAACAGTAAATCTTCCAAATAATAATGGGTAGCAAGGGAGGAGGTTAAAATATGTTAATAAATGTGAGCACCTCTCACCTCTCCCAGAGAGATTTGATCAGCCACTTTTAATATGATAAACCCTTTTTTCTGAACTCATTCTCCAGTGAATGAAATGTTTTTAATTTGACCGATTTAATTTTATTTTTATTTTAAAATTAGTATAATTACCT
>JANTPZ010014249.1:0-14764 GCA_025593235.1 Vachellia pachyceras
GGCTCACCCACAAGCCAAGGGCAGGGCGAAATCTCCCTTCCTCTTAGGTCATACCAATGTTGGGCAGGGCGAGCCGTCAATTACCCTCAGGCGTTTACCTAAACACCCAGGAGCTAGGATGCCTCCCCAAGCACCGCGACTGGAGCCACAACAAAGTGACCTTCCCAGGTATCGAACCCTCTCCCTTTGGTGAGAGTGTCCAATACCTTCGTCAGTTGAACCCACGGACGATGGGTACAATTCATTCATTTTGAGCCACCTTTTCTCTTATCATCATGAGTCCACTCCAGCCCATACACACAAATCCTCATTAACTCACACTGGGCCGCCACTTCATATGCCATTAATCCATTCAAGAAGCCCATTCATTAGCCTAAATCTCATAATCCATGAATTCCATTCCAAGCCAAGTACAGACACAGCCATTAAAATCCAATTCCTTCTAATATACCTCCAGGAGACCAAAAAGAAAAGGGGGATTCGTTCAATATTCCATTCTCAGCCGCCACCAAATTATTCCACGCCTAGGGAGAACCACGAAGCCATCGTCCATTCCTTAATTCATACATTCCATTAATTCGAACCGCTACACCTCCTGAATCATCCATATCTCCCTAATTCATTTCTCCATTTTATTCATCTCCAGCCGCCGTCCACACGCACAGGAAGCCTCGCGCACACAACTGGTCCAAGCTCGTTGTTATCCATTCTTGCCGTCGCCGTGTTGTGCTGTGACGAAGAGGATGGATTGGATGATCAATCTGAAACTGTTTATGGCAATCCTTGGCTAAATCCTTTAATTCTCTAATTCAACAACAATGGCATGAGCTTGAGTCTTCAAAGGGGAGTTTTAGCTGTTTTAATTTCCTATCCAATAATTGATTAACAATTCCTAGGTTTTAGGATAGTTATTCTAATTGTTGGAATGATTTTGTTATTTGATAGGATTTATTTTGGAGATTATTCTGACTAAATTATTGCTTGGCAATTGATACTGGATTGATTATAACTTTAATTTCAATTATAATGTTATGGTATCACATTGTATTAAATTTAGAGTTAACATTTTGTGATTTTCTAAGGTGGCTTAGAATCTTAGATCAAATAATCTTTTGCTAGCTTTAATTCTATTTGAATTTAAGAGTTACAATTAAGTAGTGGTTTTATTATCCTTAATTCCTTTTTACTATTATGGTGGCAGTTAGTAAATTGGAAGTTTGAAAAATATTTTGTGACAATTCGAGGTGGTTCGTTTGTTGGATTAAAGCTTAATTATAATTCTTTAATTCATTGTTTTAACTCTCATATCTATTGAAGTGATGATTACCTGCGTTGTTGAGTTGGAGAATTGATTTCCATCATCGTTATTCGTGTTTCATTTATCTCCATTTGTTTCACTTGTTTTCATATTTAAAAATATAAAAAAGAAGTGTTTTAATTTAAGTTTAATTCATAGTATCCACATAAAATTTCCTCCAACTAATTTTCAATTTGAGTTACTCACATTTAATTAATAGGATTTCATTTCATTTTATTGGCTCCTCAAAGTGAATACGACCCGGATTGGTGCTATACTACATTAATTCGGTTAATATCTTTGATGCGGACTTAGGTGACTAAAAGTTCGCTCGTCACTTCTCCTTACGGTATCTCTTAGAACCCAACCATCAACAGCTGAGCTTTCTAATCTAGGCAACTATATGCAATTTACACAACAACAAAATAAGAATCGGAGAAAACAACTTATGGTCACCCAAGATTTAAATAAATTTTCTCTTAAAAATAAAATACCCACAATTTGCTTTACTCAAAGGAAAATAATTTTATGTGTTAAACCTCGTGAGAAGCTAATTATGATGTGAGATTTACCAAAATTTTTTACATAACCATGAGTTACCCATCATTTGATAAGGTTAAAGCAACTCATTTCTAGAACTTTGCACACATTAGCGATAAAGAAGAAGATGAACCAGAGACTGAAGTAAGAAGAACACTACTAGAAAAATCAGATTTAGCGATGGAATTAATGACAGAAAAATCTCATTTAACGACGGAAAAATCAGAATTAGCGATGGATAATCTATCGCTAATAAGAGGGTCGCTAAATTTAGCATCGAAAATAGCGATAAAATTAGCGACAGAAACGTATTCAGTCGCTAAATTAGTGAGGGAATTAGCAATGGAACAAATTCCCTCGCCAATTTAGCTACGAAAATATATTCCGTCGCTAAATCCATCGCTAATTAGCGAGGGATTTAGCGACAGAACTAACTGCATCGCTGATTTAGCGACGGAAACGTATTCCGTCGCTAAGTCCCTCTTACTTAGCGACAGAATTAGCAACGGAATAAGTTTAATACGGAGATGAGGGAAACCTGGAGATGCTTTGGGCTAGGACATGGCGCCACCTAGGCAAGGAGGTCTAGGGAATGACGCCACATGAAAGATAAAGTCTCCGAAAAAGTAAAAAGATAGTTACCCTCATAAAGATTACTTTACGGAAATGCGTGCCACCGGATTAAGTAACTGGACCGGGCAGAGGGCCTGCCGGTAAACCAGAAGCCTAGGGGGTCTAAAAAGTCACTTTTCAGCAAGAAATTCAAAGGGGACAAATGGCACAATATCTATCAAGTATTTCAAGACATGGTTCCAAAGAATGCTTCTCATCCACACATTCATTTAATATGGAATTTTTAAAAACACAAATCCCCTCTTTCCTTCTCCATTTGGACGCCACCCTCCCTCTCTCTTCTAGGTAGATTTTTCTCCTCCTTCTCTCTAAAAATCATACCACTTCCGAGCAAGAAAGAAGAGAGCCAAGTTCCACAAATCCTAAGGTAACTCATCCACACCATCAACCCTTTCCATTTCTCTACTTCTTGCAGCTTATACCACCTTTCTCTTGAGTTGTTTTCTTGAATGAGCCTCTCTTTTGGGAAGATGATGGCTAGGATTTCAAGAGTTGAAAATGGAAAAGAGAAGGTTTTTAAAGTGGTAAAGGGTTGCAACTTGCTCTTTGAGTAGTATGAACTTTGTTGTTGGTTGGTTTGAGTTGTTGTAAAATTTTGGGAAGCTCAAGTTTATGGAAAGGTGCTGCCCAGATTTCTTTTGGTCTAAGGGAAGGTGTGTTTGAGTATATCAATGTTAATAAAAGGGGTTTTGGAAGCAAGGAAACACATGGTTTCTTGAACAAAGTTGAAAAACCCTTCCTTTCCTTATTTTACTGTTTTCGTCCAAGCTAAAGAAAAAATAGAAAGGCTGTGTTTTTGAGAATTTTAATGGTTCCATTGGCTTCAAAATAATGTTTTCTGTAGGTTAAAGCTAAGAGATGGATTTTACAAGCCTTAATAGCCATAAAAATCAAGTATTGAACTTGTAGGACTCTTAGAAAACTAAAAGGGATTTTTATGCGTTTTTGCAAGTTTAGTTGCATCTTGATGATGGCATGTTTATATGGATGTTATGCCATGATTTTTAGGGTTTTAAGATCTCCAAGAAGCATACTTGGAAGAGATCCAAGAGCACTTTTGAAGTGGGGGTAAAAGAAAGCAAAGAAAATGTAGCAAAACTACTAATCTCCTTTTATGTTTATGAAAATGAGTTGTGAATGTTACATGAACTTTTATGATAGTAAGTGCATTATTTGTGCATGAAATGTGACTTTTGTGCCATGGCCACATGCATATTCAAGTGAAGTTTATGTGCCACATGTTTATATGTTCATATACATGCTTTAAAGTTATGTATGCACATTCACAATGTCTTGATTATGTGGTTTTGCTATTGGGATTCCCAAATCTCATTCCCCCAACTAACCATGTAGGTGGAAGCACAAGCAAGGGTAAGGAAAAAAGTTATAGATGAGTGAAGAAGTTGCTCCTTGCTTGCATGGTTTTTGTGTAAATATTGAGTTGCTAACCTCTCTTGATGTGGTTGATGTTGTATTGTAACTTTAAACCTCTACACAAAGTATCATGAGAAAGTGTGATGAGGCATGCATGAAAATAACAAGGAATGTTAAGGGAATAGTCATGCATGATAAAGAAGAATTAAGGAACCAAAAAAAGGTTTTGGTGAATTTTAACAAAAATTGGTTTTCAAAGTTAAGGGGTTTCAAAAGCCCTGAAAAACGAGTTACTTCATATGGCAAGGAAAAATAGAAAACGAGCTCCAAATGAGCTGAAACTTTCCAGTCAGAAACTACACATCCTAATCTTTAAAATGATATAAATTTTGCAAAATTTGGATGTGTATTTTGAGAGACGTGAATTTCCAAAGTTTAAGGTAAAAACTGGAATTGACCAATTGGATAGTAAATGGTTTTGCAATAAACTAATTCAAATGGGTAAGTTTTTGGGCCTGTGAGTATTTTTCTTCTATAGGTAACTTAATAAGCTAAATTTAGAAATTAGAACCACTCCATTTTTATTTTTCTAAAATTAATTATGATATTTCAAAGTTGGGCTAGAAATATGGAAAATGGGCCAGTGAACAGTAACAACTTTTTTCAAATAAAAAGAAAAATTTTCAAGTTCACTAAAAAGGCCAATTTAAGGCATCCAAAGTCCAATAGTAGTTCTAAAGTGATCAAATTTATAAGAAATAGGGGAAAATAGGAGGTGTCACATACACTTGGCTGAAAGCAAAGATATCTCAAAATACCATTTCTATCAGCTTTTAACTATTCATCATAACTTGGATGAAGTAAGAACTTATTAAATGCTATCGCTCTCTTGTTTTTGTGTGTGTGATTAGATTGTTCTTCCCGAAATTTCCAGATTCTCTACGGTCCTTTCTGATCTTACACTCATTCAACAAGAGAAAGAGAAAGAAACCCACCCAATGGAGTATAGGCTCTCTTACACTCATTCATTTTCCATCAAGGGTTGGTTTTGTTGGCATCAATAAGAGTTTTTATGAAGTAGGCCAACCAACAGTGCGCTGCACCAATGAGCGATCGTCATTGCAACAGAGCCAAATTCGGTATATATGGGTTTAAATTAAATCTAAAATACACGATAAAATCAAGTTATAATACGATGTTTAATTTAAAATTCACTTTAATGAATGAATTAAACAACAAAAGATTTTTTTTATCAAGTATCATAGGAGAATGAGGCTTTTAAGTGTTAACAGAGGATCAATAAACTGCTATGCCTCTCAGCTTTTTACGCAGTGAAGAATAAAGAGAGAATAGAAATGACCATATTTTACCGTGGAGGACTGATCTTGAATTGAGCGTTGTCATCGGAAAGAGGGCGAGCTTCTGAGGATGGAGATGGCGCCAATGGGAGTTGAAGACAGTGGTCAAAGGGAGAGTAGGGTTGAGGAACAGTCTCGAGGATGGGCAGGCTGGAAAAAGAGTGGAGTCAAAAACTGTATGGGAAAATGATGAAAAAAGAGAGGGAAAGTTTTTATTTAGGAGGGACACTGGCTAGAAAGAAATTTTATTCCCATTTTCTCTCCATGTATGGAGAGAAAAGTTGGAGAAAAAATTATGTGGATCCCAAACCCCATTTTCTGTCCAAATTTTCTCTCCTCCCACATTTTCTTCTGCATTCAAGTAGGGAAAAATTCATTTCTCCCTCAGTTTTCTCTCATAATTTTCTTTCATCCCTCTTTTTATCTCCATACAAGTGTATATCTATAAAATCTTAACAAGATCCACACATACATTAAATTCTCTCTATTTACAACAACAAAAACAAAATAATTAATTATGAAAAGCTTTCATTTTAAAATATTAACCTGGTGATGACCTATGCCAATCAACCTAACCTAATTGAGTTTATTTCCACTTGACCGGCCGGCTAAATACCTGATCACAACCAATGTCTTTCGGACAATATTTCCAATCTAAGTCTCATTCGGCACAACTCAGTCACTGAACAATCCTATCTAGCTAGAACCCTAAACAAAATGCAATGAAATTAAAAGGCACATTGAATTGGTGATGCAAATAAATGTCAGACTTATTAACATCACATCATTAATTAAAAGGAAGCCAACTGAGTGATGAAGCAAAGCAAAGCAAAGGGAGGCAAATAATAATGAAGATATGAACTGGTAACTGCTGAGATTTGGATGTTTCAATAGATAGATAGATAGATTGATAGATATATATATATATATATCAAACAAACGCATGTCCATAATGGTCCTCCTACGCTGTTTGTTGTTGAGCTCGTTCAATAACATTGAATCGTTCCTCTATTTGCTTATCTTTCATTTTTTTTTCTGTTAATAATAGTAGTAGTAATAATAATTTCATTGGACATGCAATAAAGGCAAACGTTGGATTCTAGAGAATTCGTGAGTAACTATTTGTTGGGAATTGATTTAAAGTTTGACCGGGATTTGTAGCCCAATTGACATGAACCACATATCCTTTAAAGCTTTAAATACGACCCGGTCAATAAGCTGGTTAAGAAAGGTCAGTAGTTTAAGTTAGAGTCAACCCAAGATCCAACATCTCATAATTAAAATAACATTTACATAAAAATAGAATTAGTCCATAAGTAAAACATATTCATATATAAATACACTTAATTCAACAAAATAGAGTTAGTAAAATATAAATATCATATATTGATATTTTTTAGAATAAAAACAATATGGTTTTGTGCTCATTAAGAATACACACACACACACACACTTTTATAAGAAAGGGTCAGTATTTTAAGTTGGAGTCATTCCAAGATCCAACATCTCATAATTAAATAACATTTACATAAAAAGGCACTAATACGTAAGTAAATAAGTATTCATATATAAATACACTTAATTCAATAAAACAGAGTTACTAAAATATAAATATGAATATTGATATTTTTTAGATTCAAAACAAAATGGTTTTAGGCTCATTAAGAATATATATATATATATAGAGAGAGAGAGAGAGAGAGAGAGAAAGTGAAACTCGGTCCACTCGTCAAAAAAATCAATGGTTTGATCTCCTTACGGAGAGGCAATATTTTGATCAGAGAAATTTTTGCAGGAAACTGGCTTTATGTTCTATATATTTTGATGCGATAATTAATCCTTAGTTTTGTCGGCGTTGCAGATAGATATTCATATAGCTCACTGTCCTGTGATCATATCTCATTCATGAACCCTTCTTTCATGATAATATCGATTATTTATTCTTCAAATTAATTTTCGACCTATTAATAATTTTCCATAGCAGTCACACTAATTCGCTTAGAATAATATTTAATGCCCAAAAAAATTACTTAGACCAAATGATAGCCTCATATTACACAAGGCTATATTGATAAGTTATACAATCATATGATTTAGTATTATATAGATTTATATATATGTTAATTATTAAATCTATAAATTTTTGAACAATGATTATTCTTAACATTTATAAGAACTTAATTTTTCCCTTAGCTCTTGTCTCTCAAAAATAGATAAAAAGATCAAGATTCTAAACAAACCATTTCAAGATAATCTTAACATTTAGCCAAGTGTTTAGGCACAGTATAGAGTGAGAAGGCAGATCATATACTACGAAGTAATATGAAAATAAGTTAATAAACACGACTAAAGAAATACTCAATGGGTCCATTTGGAAAAGTGATGGAGAAGTGTTTTTACCATTTACGAGGTAAATATATGAATGAGATTATCTCATTTTACGAAAAAGCACTGTTGAACGTGCTTTTGGGATGTTCAATCACTTTTCCAAACACCCCAAATGAATTATTGAAAAGAACTTTTGATTAACAATCTTTCTACAGATTTTGTTGATAAAATAAAAATAGATATAGTCACTCCACTTGATTTGATAATGTTTGGTGTTGTTATTGTCACTTTAGCCTCTCAATTTTTTTTTTAAATAATTGAAGAGACCAAGATTCTAAAGTCTAAACAAACCGTTTTAGGATAATATTAATATCCAACTAAGCGTTTTGAGTGCAGTAGTGTGTAATAAATATAAATAGATCATGATTTGAATTTGTGGTTCCGCTTGCTCTTGTAGTAGCAATAAATAATAATAGCTGCATATTAGTCTTTTCAATCAGTCAAGTTAAATCCGAATTTCCCACACGTAAAACTGTTATAATGCGATGCACACACTCACACTTGTGTGTGTATATATATGTGTGTGTGTGTATTGCCGTTGTTGCCTTATCTGCATATATTGTCTTGTCCAATCAAACAAAAAACAGTGTAAAACTTCTTCACATATATAAAATAATGGCTCTTCCTTCTTCTTCATGTTCTTTTGCCATCGTTGCCTTATCTTTATTCCTGGTTCTCACAGCCGGCACCTCTTCCGCTCATTTACTGCGTCGGAACTTCTATCACAAAACTTGTCCAAATCTTTTTCCCATTGTGAGATCTGTTGTTGAATCAATTGTTTCCAACGAGCCTGTTCTTGGAGCTGGTCTGCTTCGTCTCTTCTTTCATGACTGTTTTGTCAATGTAAATATCTCCCTCTCTCTCCCCCCCTCTCTATTCCTTCATAAATCCAACTATCCAAGTTAAAAAATATTTCATTTTTTTCATTCGTTGTTTTTTTATTGTTGACTATATATGTGTGAGAGAGAGAGAGAGAGAGTGTGTGTGTGTGTGAAGGACGACATATATAGTTGTCGGTGGATAGAAGCAAATGATAGAAATTTTCTCCGTAGGATCTCGCTTAAAATTCATAAATCGTGCCAAATTTGAATCCATGTTTGTATGTAGATCATTTTTACCAAGCTCAGATTCTTATATTACTGAAAATTCAAAGATATTTGTTCACATGGCTATGGAACTTGGCCATGATATTGCTTCAATCAGTAAATACTGAGAACTGATCATCAGTCGTATGACCTATACCCTGGGGAGTTATTTTGTGATGTACAGTGTTTCTTAGCGTATGGAAGTTACCAATTGACTTTTCTATTCTTGTCTTGAATTTTCATGTTTAACCACCAGCTGTGTAAAAAATATTGTTTTTATCAATGATATAAAACAAACGAAGAGAATGATATTTAATAAAAATGATTTATATGTATTTATTATTATGGCCTTAAAACCTAACTGAGTCTATTGATTATATCAGTGAATCGAAGAATCAATTTTCTTGCTGGTCCATCAAGAGTTTTGGATGCGTTAACGGGGCTGCATTTTATGTTTTTACTTCTCTTGATGAGCCTAAAACGACGTTGTTTAAAATATAAGTTTGTCGTAGTTGTGTTTTAGTTTTCTTTTTGAGACATTATGTGTGGTTTATACATGGATATTCCGTTTATTTTTATATTATTGTATTTTTCATTTAAAAGCTACTCTTTTAATGGCAATATATTAATATTATAATATCGTTCAATTAACATACGCTATTTTAATATTATGACTAGGTTGACATGGGTTAACCACAGATAGAACTTGTTTAATAACGGGTCTGATTTTTAGTACCTTAAATATTTAATTTACTCACCCATTTTTTAGTTGCTGCCCAGGTTTCCAAATGTTTAAAAAAACCATTGGAAATTACTGAATCATTGAAACAAAGTTATTCCTAATTATACGTTCCTTCAATCCTGGCTTCACTTCATAAATAGATTATTCTCTATACCTCCAAGAACACTTTAAATTTTATACAAATAATTAATGCTTTAATATTATATGGTGGGGAATTACTGTAGGGTTGTGATGCGTCAATATTACTGGATGACACTTCAACGTTCGTTGGAGAGAAGACAGCAGGTCCCAACAAAGGATCTCTTAGAGGTTATGAAGTGATTGATGAAATCAAATCTAAGGTGGAACAAGCTTGCCCTGCCATCGTCTCTTGTGCTGATATTGTCTACATTGCTGCTCGCGACTCCGTTGTTCTTGTGAGTTTCCTTCTTTCTTTGGTTTTGTTTTGGTAAACCTCAGAGTATCCCCAAGCCGCTTTAGACCTAATTAGTTCATATATATATTTAGAGGATCTGAGGGAATAGTAAATAAGGCTCACCGTTACGTGTCTATCTTTATCCTCACATGACTTTTTGCTAGGTACGTAAAGTCATTAAGGGGATCCAGTTTGCCTCCAACCATTGAACTAAACTGGCCCTTGTTAAATCTTCCAGTGAAATTGTGTTGTCTTATTCTGTCCAGACCTCTTATCAGTTGATTTGATTAACAGCTAGGGAAAAAAGTCAGCTTGATCCAATAATTGTACAGATGCCTTACTTGTTAACTCATTTGAACAAGTGAATAGATCATATTATATATGGGGAGGAGAAGATATATATATATATATATAAGCATAGCATGAATGAATATATATATATCTGGTATTTTACACAAAAGGGGATCCAAATATATAAGGGGGATATATATTTTTATATAAGCATGAATATATATTAAGAGGATCCAAATATTTGGTATGTTACACAAAAGGGGGATCCTGTTAAATATGGGGGTTGAACTGATGAGTTAATCAAAATCATTTTTTAATATATATATATATATATATATATATGCATGTATGTATTAAGCAAACATACTCTTAATGTGTTGTACACGCCTCTTTCAGCACTATAGACAACTTTTTGTGTAGACTAAAGAGAAATTTTCACGACGGTAAAACAAAATGATGTAAAAATGACTTTCTACATCACTTAGATCCATGAATTAGTTGTTGTTTTGGTTTAATTGTTTCTCTCTCTGTTTTTCTTTTTGGCCAAACATTTTGGATAAACTGATTCAAAAAATTAAACATGGAGGCAGCTTGGAGGGCCAAAATGGAAAGTTAAATTGGGAAGAAGGGATTCAAAGACAGCAAACAAAAGTCTTGCAGAAAGTGGTGTGCTTCCTTCTCCTGTAACTTCTAGTTTAACCGACCTTATCTCAGCTTTTGAAGCTCAAGGCCTCTCTACTAGAGACATGGTTGCCTTATCTGGTAATGTTATTATTATAACTCTATATATCTTTCTCTTTTTCATTATATTATATTAATTAAACCATTGATTTTATATATGCTTTGTGTTTAATGGCAACAATTACATTTGTTGGCATATAAAAGAAAAAGTAATTTGATGTGGTTGAATATGAAAGAAGATTAAATCTGTATACCCTACCAAAAAAAACTTGTCCCATATTGCTAGAAAATATAAATATGTAAAACTTGTTATTCTTTTTATTTCATGTGTGTGAGAGGGGAGAAGATATAAAAAAAGTGGGAAACAATTATAAGATTGTAATATATATATGAGATAAAATGTAAAAGAATAATATATATACTTTTCAAAAATAAATACTGAAAAATCCATCACTTCAATAATGTCCTTGCCAATTACACACGAGGTAGATGCACTTAATTATTGAATAATGTGACATTTGAACCACTACCTACATAGTCATGCACTACCTACATAGTCATGTCGCTTCCATAATGGGGAGGGCTTGAAAAGTATATTCTCTGTGTGTGTGTGTGTGTGAGATTATAAAATATCCACACACACGCATATATCAGACTACACATGCCAATTTTTTTAGCAAAGTAGACGTGCCATCCATCACCAACTGAGTATTTATATCTTACACTTGGAAAAAATTATATTAGCGTATTTTAACTGATTTTTCAATTTAAATCCCTTTTTTATCATATGAATCATGAATGGTAATAAAAGATATGTAATCTCTTTAACCATCAAGCAACGCTTAATCCACATCTTGAAACTATAGGCTCTAAAAATAATAAAAAAAGGACTTGCTATAAATAATAAACGTAACATTGAAAAGGTTAACCAATGAAAAATTGGGTTTGATTGAAAATGTTAATTCTTCATAATGTAATGAACTGATGTTTAAATCTCCATTGAAAAAGATTTAGAACCCCATCCAATCCAAGTGTGGCGGTTGAGTTGCCACTTGGGCAAATACCAATGAGTCAATGTCCCTCTACCACAATGCCCTTTCAAACATAAATTCTTTATATATACTTTCTATGTAATTGATATATTAATTAACGATGTTGTTATTATTAATAATGTTAATATTTCTCTTTAGTCACATGACCGCCATGTAATTCTTCCCTCCTTTTTATAAGATTTCGTCAACTACTTTATTAAAATAAGTTAAAACGCAATTTTTAAAGAAATTTCCAAAATTTCCCTTAATCAAAATAATATCATTATATAAGCTAGAAGTGAAATGTATTTTTGAAAATGAAACACAAATGTTTCATTAATCTTACAAACTGAAGAGTCTTATTATTATTATTACTATTATTTTTTTTTTTTTTGCAGGAGGCCATACAATAGGGCAAGCAAGATGCCCTACTTTTGCACGTCGAGTATATAATGAGACCAACATTGACCCTTCTTTTGCCAAGGCCAAGCAGAATCTTTGTCCTCTGAGTAATGCTCCAACCAATTATGCAAACTTGGACGTTTCAACTCCTAACTATTTTGACAATGGCTACTTCAAGAACCTCCTCAAAAAGAAGGGACTCCTTCACTCTGATCAAGTTCTCTTCAATGGCGGCTCCACTGACTCGTTGGTTCGAACTTATGCCCAAAACAAAAAGGCCTTTGTTAGAGACTTTATTAAAGGCATGATCAGGATGCGAGGCATCAAACCCTTGGTCTATCCAAATGGAGAGATAAGGAAGAACTGTAGGAGAGTGAACTAGAAGAGCCAATATATATATATATATAAGCATATTAAATTTCGAGGCATAAAATATGGGGGAAATTAATGGTGAAATAGGTATGTTCTGTCATGTGTTGATGTTATTTAGAATAATTATATTATTTTTCCGTATTTAAGCAATGATATATATATATATATATATCTTTCAAGTTTGTACTTTAGACTCTAGAAAATAAATGGCAGGAATTATTACAATATGTATGTTCGCTTCATGTAATATGGAAGTATGTGTGTCTCCCATCCCAAATATTTTATCTCAAATTCTCAATACTGATAGGGAAGAAGGTAAGAAAAACACTTGGATTTAAAAGGAAAGAATATGAGTTAGTGAACAAGATAGACATAACTGATGATCTAGAAAAATAAATGAGAGAATAAGGAGGTTGCTAGTTAAAATTTTATCATACACTAGTACATATTTCTATATTACAAGTAATATATATAGGTATATGTGTGTAACGTTTTTAATTTCTTACTGAAAAATGTAAATTTATCATAGTTTAAATGGAAAGTCAATTGGACTATGAAAGTCAATTGGACAGTACTGTCATGTCACAAATCAACTTTAATAGTTCGAACCATTTACATCCTTTTTGTTGTGTGAAACTTTTTCCTAGTTGAACTAGGATGAACTTGCAATTTTTAGAAGAGACTAATTATTGTTAAACATGACACGCACACATATATTGTAACCTATAGCATATTCGATACCGCTTGAAAATTATGAGCTACGGTTAAGTGAAAGCCAACAACTTGACACCATATAGCATGGTAACCAAGAAACGGTACAAATGTCATTTAAGAGAAGGAGCTTTAGCCGACGAGTGCAATACAGGTGGTTGTAAGAAATGTTATGCAGATCGGCATTGATTGGCAGTAATGGGCAGAGGTGGATGGTTGGTAGGATTATAAGATGGAGGAGGGCGAGCCGATTTGAAAGTGTCATCGGTCCAGCATAGGCTGAAATTTGGGGAGGTTGAGAGAAGTGACGCTGCCGGAGGGAGTGTCGTCGGTGACAACAGATCAGTTTAGGGGGATGGTGTGACACCTCATATTATCCCTCTATTTTCTTATTATAGATCACTTATGAATTACTCTTGGGTTTTGGATATCATAAATTTGTCCAAAATTGTGAACTAGAATTTTAAAAACGGAAAAGACGCTGGTACTGTTTACAGTGCTATTTTCCAGTTTTTTGGCCCAACTTTAAAAAATTATAACTAATTCTAGAAAAATCAAAACTGAGTGATTCCAATTTCTAAACTTTTTTTGTTAAGTGAAATATAGGTGAAAAATACTCATGGGTTCAAATTATTTCCCATTTGATACAGTTTATTCAAAAACCACATGCTATCCGAAATGGTTCACTCCAGTCTTCCAGATTTTACCTCAATCTTTGAAAAATCATAACTCTCAAAATACACATCCAAATTTCGCAATATTTATATCATTTTAAAGCTTAGGATGTTTAGTTTCGGACTGAAAAATTTCAGTCCATTTGGAGCTCGTTTGCTCTTTTTAACTGTCATTTGAAACAGATTCATTTTTCAGGGACTTTGGAACCCCTTTAGCCTTGAAAACCAATTTTCTTAAAAATTCACCAAAACCTCTTTTTGGTTCCTTAACACTTCTTAAACATGCATGACTATTCCCTTACCATTCTTGGTTACTTTTAGCTCATCATTATGCATACTTCATCACCCATTCCCATGATACTTTTGTAGAGGTTTAGGTTACAAACATGACAACAACTTTGTAATATCCTCATTTTTCAGTAACTAAGGATGATGGCTAAACGAAGGGCTACAGAGTGTTCAAGGGTCCGGAGAATAAATAGAAGTATAAGAGATGCCAAATATGCCATTTTGCAAGTAAATAAAATGTAAGGGCAAAATGGTCATTTTGATAAAAGTCAAGGGCATTTTGGTAATTTTGACCAAAATACCGAAAAATGACCTAAGGCTCCAGGAGATAGAGAAAAAGTCATTGATCATCAATTGAGACTCAGTTAAGGTTAAATGGACAAAAATACCCTTTGTGGGACAATTTTACAATAATTAATATTCTGGCTATTTAATGAGTTTTAGCCAAATATTATTATTTAAATTGTCCAAAGGCCTCATAA